>JBAGKO010041003.1:0-10202 GCA_037177275.1 Acacia concinna | reverse complement strand
GAAAAAAAAGAGTATTATTTTCTTTGTTTTTTAAAAAAGAAAAAACTAATATTTTAATTTTGACCCTCAATTTAAGAATTTTTAAAAAAATTTTATTTTAAAAATAATTTTTTGAAATAATTTCTTTATTAAGAAATAATTTATTTTTTTGAAAAAATAGTTTTTTTAAAAAAATAAACCCTATTAGAAAAAAGAATTAGAGTTTCATCTTTGAAAGAGAGAAGAATTATTTAAAACTCTTTAAAAAAAATAAACCCTCTTTAAGTGCATCTTTTTTCTATTGTGTTCATTACCTAGTTTTTAAAGAATTTTATTTACAAAAATAATTTTTTTGAAAAAAAATTAAAATATTAATTTAATATTTTTTTTAAAAAAATGAACCCTATTGTGGCGCTCATTTCACAATAGGGTATATTTTGAAAGTTTTTAAAAAAAATTTATTTTAAAATTAAAATATTAATTTAATATTTAAAAAAAGTATCCCTATTGTGGCGCTCATTCAGATGAGCGCCACAATAGGGTTTTGAAAATTTTTTAAAAAAAATTTATTTTAGAAAAATATGCTTGATCCTTGTGAGAATATATTAACAAATAGGAAAATAGGAAAAGAGCACAAAGATTACTACCATAAGAAGCAAAAGGCACGTCTTCCTTCATGTTAATATTTTAATTTTTTAAAAAATAATATTTTTTTAAAATTTTCAAAATAAACAATAGGGATAAGTAGAGGGTTCATTCTCCATCTTTCATTCAGCCATTCACTTGGACAATTTCTTTCCATTCCGGTTCATCAATTTCTTACATCATAGTCTATTTCCTTTCTTCATCCCATATTCATTCTTTACTTTTTAAATGTATTTTTAAGAACTTCTTGTGGCGCTCTTTAACAATAGGTTTTTTTAAAAAAAAATTTTGATTTCCTATGGCGTTTTTTTAAAAGAGTGCCACCATAGGTCCACCACATTTGTGGCACTGTTTTGGCTTTATTGAAAATAAAATCCAACTTCCTGTGGCTGTTTTTCTAGGGAGGCTACAAAAGGTGCATCACTTTTGATCATTTTTGTAGTAGTGTGGTGTCATTAGCTTCACAACAAAGACCACTAGATCTGAATGCAAATGATGTATATCGACTAATGATGGATCTTGAAGAAGGCTCTAATGACAGTGAGGAAGACCTTTAATGGGGCATTCCAAGATCAGTATGGGAGTTAGCGATGATTTCTAAGGGATCACCTTGGAAATGGGTGCTCCTCCTAGTGCACCGATTGGTTCCCAAAGCATATGGATAAAAAAGGGTTGAAGGTTCTTCAAAATCCAGATAGAAGAAAAGGTCGTTGTCTTAGCTAATTGCAGATGCTATTAGTAGATGGCATCAAAATCTAAGGACAGTGCCTTGCATAAGATATACAATGATGATTCACAGATTCAAGAGGTAGTCAATGAGTTAGTTCAAATGCTAGAACTTGAGGAAGACCCTGTCTTGAGATTTCACTGTTGTAATATGACAATGCACCCACTTCCTAGGTCGATGTACTTAGGATTATGAAGAAATTGAGTTTCCTTGCTATACTGGTTGCGGCATCATGCTTATAATTCACCACATTATCAAGATTCCACCACCCTTTAGTTAAATGATTTTATTTATGTTGGACATTATGATTTTATTTTTCATGTTTTATTGCCGAAAAATTGTTGTTTTACTTATATGTGTTATCACCAAACTCTGTTGTACAACAATTATGCATGTTTTTATTGTTAGATGTATGATTAGTTTTGATGATAACAAATTTAGATGTCAAGTATTAAGAGCAAAAAAGTTTGTATCATGCATATGCATTAACATTTTGTAGATTAGTCAAGCAATTAAAGAAGACATCTAATAGGATGGATTATGCTTTAGAAAAATAAATGGGATTGAAGAAAAAGGAATTATTTAAGAAGAGGAAGAAGATTTCAGGAGTACAGTGAATGATCAAGATGAAGAATAAGAATATATTCAAGAATGAAGGTATTAAATATGGGATGAAGAAGTCAAGGAAAAAAGTAGTCGTTGAGTTGGAGTGTGGAGAATAATCCTGAGGAAGAGAAGAGATTGAAGAAAGAAGATATTGCTAGATCAAATGAGAATTTCAATATTCAAGTTCTTAAATTTGATAGTGGTAGTTTCTATGGTTAAATGATGGTTGTAATTATTAAAGTTAAAATGTCTATAGGTGTAAACATGAGTTCAATGGGCTAAAAATGCATTTTAATTGGCTAAACTCAAGCTCAACCTCCTTTGTTCATCTCTATTTCCATTCAACATGATATTGGTTTCATCTTTTGGTCATATCTCTCCAACCAAAACTTCAATTGAGTTGAAATTTGTTTCATATGAAACTAGACTTAAAATGAAACATACTAATATCAAGATCAGCTCAAATCAATTCATATGAAAGAGATGTATTTTCAAATTTGGCACGGGATTTCATCATAATCATTTAGACAAGGTTCAATATTTTTGACATATCTCTCAAACCACAACTCCAATTGATATGCTTATTTCTGGATATGAAACTAAACTCATACAGATTTTTAAATGCCAAGATAAACTAAAAAGAAGATCATATGAGAGAATGAGGAATTTTCAAAAAGGACATTATGGTTTAACATGTGTAAGAATAGTTGCTATTCTTCAAGTGAAATCTTTCATAATACAATGAATTTGGGGATAATTCTTACTGCATTAAAAAGAAGGTTCAAAGAGATTTTTGGAAATAGGTTATTTGCTGGATTTAGATGTAAAATAACAAAGTTATCATATGTAAACTTGAGCTCACAGATTATCTCAAAAATTTCTTTTTGGAAAAAAAAATCCCCATCCATAACTACTTATGAAGGGTTCATTTAGCCAGTGACACACTGAAGGATGAGAGTCATTATTTGAAAAAAATATTTTTGTCTTCATAACAGCGAGTCATGAAGGATTCCCTTCAATGAGTGACTCACTGAAGGTAAGGGCATTCACTTAAAAAAATTTGGCCTCTCTCTCATAACAACAAGTCACTTGAAGTTATGATAAACTTTCTTTAGCTGAAGAGAAGAGATCTTTAGAATTTTGTTTGAGCTCTCATAGCTCAAGCTCTCTTTGTGAAATTAATTTTAAAACTTCTCATAGCTCAAGTTTAAGCACAAGCTTTCTCTTCAAAATTCTTTTACACCTCAAATCAATTTCTTAGAACATATGATAGCTTAAGCTATAAACTCAAACTCTCTCTTTATATTTCTATTATACATATCAATTTCTTCTTAAAACTTCCTGATAGTTTGAGCTATAAGCTCAAGCTCTCTCTTCATATTTCTATATCAAATCAATTTCTTTTTATTAAAACGTGTCATTTTTCCCTCTACATGAAGTCCAATTCATTTCTTTAAGCCAAGTTAGCTCAAGCTCATTGGAAATGATGAACCCAATCTATCTTTAATTTTGAACTATAAAGTCTTTATAAAGTTATATAGCTCAAGCTCTTTGGAAATTGTGAACTCAAACTCTCTTCATCTTTATCTCGTCAATTTCCACTTGTTAAACTATAATAAGCTCAAGCTCAATTTTCTCATGAACTCAAACCCTCTTTTTTGAAAACATAAATCCAAAAAACAGAGCATCAAAGCGTAATATTAGAATCACTTTTATGCTTATAATTATTAATGCCCATTTGTTACTAGTGATTCTACAAGTTGTTATATGTGTTTAACAACAGATTAAAGCACCAAACATGAGTTTAACTCTCAAGATGACAAAAAAAATTGTGTCAGAATTCCAACAGCTATATTTCAACGGGAAGAAAAGTTTCTCAAGAGCCAATAAATACTTCATTATCTCTAACGGTCATCAAATCTACACCAACTATAAAAGAAGAAGTATTCAAGATGAACATGACGATGAGAGCTTGCACGAATATAGCATTAAAATGCCAACACTTTGACTCTAACATCTCCTTATCTTATACTCTCTATATTTTAGTGATTATGTAATATGTCATAGAGAGAGTTTTACATTTAAGCCTCAGTGATTGTCTATCTATTCTTGTGAGAGAATATTATTTGTAAATTTTTATCATCAAAGTATAATCCTTATGGGATGTAAGGGGGAGTAACTATGAGAGAGTTACAAAGGCATGCCTAGAGTAAACTTGTGTTTGTAAAGGTTCTAAAATACCCATGAAACTTGAGAGGTTGTAACGGTTTCTCTTGTACCAAGATTAAACAAAAATATAGTTGTAAATACCAAATTTTGGGCACCGGATATTCCTTGTAAATGGAGTGAACTAAATGGAATAAAATGGTACATTTTGGTACAAGAAAAATGGCCAAAGTATTTTATAGAATTGAATTCAAATACCCACAAAATTTTCTTTAGCAAATTGAATTCAAATACCCACAAAATTTTTTAGAAATAAAGTAAACCCAATGAGCTTTACTTGGATGGGTGGTTTGTGATAATTGGATAAGCACGTTGGGAGATATAGATTTTTAAACTTTAATAATGATTCTGGATGATGTCCTATGACAGTAATAGGTAAAGACAAAATATGGGATTGTGTGAATGATAACTACATGAGTAAACATTTTTCCTATAAATTAGACTTAACAAAGGTCATATAGGGCTTTGAACCGTACAAATTGGATGTTTTTAGAATTAGTTATGATTTTTTAAAGTTGAATGAAAAATCCTTCTAGCAATTTGTCCATGTGAATTTAATGGGCCATTAGCTACTTAATTGGGTCTAAGCATTAACCTAAATGACAACCAACTTGAGTAAGTGGATTATAAGAGTATTGGATAAAATAATAACCTATTGTATAAGAACTAACCCAAATCCTTCCAGCACTTTGTCCAGAGCTTAAGACTTGCCCGAACACAAACAAATGATTAGACGTTGCTTAAGGGAAGTAGCCAGGTAGTGACTCTGTCTTTCATATGTTATAAGATAAAATACATGTCTTTGGATTCATCATGAATTGTTTGGCAAATTCTAATTATGCGAGGTGGTCGCCTGAGGCCTATTGCATAGGAGGACGCTCAGGCTAATACAATGTTATGATTATGTGGTGTTGTCACCTAGGGCCTATTGCATCAGTGGACACTCAGGCCAATAAAATGTTCTAATGATGTAGGGTGATCATCCAAGGCCTATTGCACGGATAGGCGCTCATACCAATACAATGTTGTATGATGCACGAGTAAATCCCTGGTACCTATTGCACTAGTATCACTCGGAGGCTTGTGATATACCTAGCATTATGGTGATATATGAACCGCATGTTATGCACTAAATGCTGTTGTGATAATTTGTTATATGATGACTGTGTGGCATGTTTTGTAATGTTGTATCTATATGATTGACTATCTGTTACTACTGAGATTCTTTTGAATCTCACTCTTTTTTATAAACAAATTTATAGTTCAGAAAGGTAGCTCAAGATGCAAGAAGGTAGATACGAATAGCTAGAGACTAGAGTAGAGAGACTATAATATTTTGTTAGTTGTTTGTTTTGGAATATTTTTCATATTTTGGATATGTATTCGATGTAAGTGACTTGTAACCCTGACGAAGGTACTGTAGTGGAATTAGTAAAGCCGATGGATTAGTAAATGGATGATGATAAGGCTAACCAGATAATTTATCTCGATAATGTTCCAATTGCTAGTAAATTAACTAAGGTACGAAACATGAGAACTAAGTAGACAGTCAATGGTACACATCTGATAAGATTGGAACGAAAAAAGAGAAGAATCGATGAGAATGAATGAGATAGTGAATGCTTATGAAATTCTTTGAGAAAATTTTATTACTTTAAGAAAAAAGGAAAATCCTTTCCAATCCCAGGTTCAATTCCTAAGATAGGTTTGGAATTTGTAAACGTTTGCCAATGTTTGTTTAATTCAAGACTGGATCTTGGGTTCACAAATGACTTCACTACTCTTTTGCACTCATCTGAAACTATTGGACATAAGGTGTTATAATAGTAGATTGAAAGTCTCAAGTGGAGCTTGAGGACTAAACGTAGATCATCATGGATTGGACCAAACAAAGATAAATCATTGTTTGCAATCTTTCTTCCTTTATCTCTAATATTTCTAGCATGTCTAACTTGATTGATTATCTTTAAATTTATGGATTATTATTTTCATACTTATTACTTTGATTAATATGTGAAAATATTTTAAAAGTCTATAAGTTTTTATCATACACCTAATTCATCCCCTCTTGGGTGACAACCGGTTCTAATATTTGGTACCAGAGTGAGGCTCTTGTTTAAAGGACTTAACCATCTCAAGAGTGATCTATGGCTGATTTTGGGTGTTATATGCTTTCTAAAAGTTTTGATTATACTATCCCACCATTTTTGAAAGATATCAACTATTGATTTTGGAAAGCTAGAATGACTAATTTTATTAAAGCATATGATTTTGATATATGGGATGTGTTTGTAAATGTTTTTTATTTCTAACCAAGAAGAGATTCGATTGAAAAGGAAAACAAAATGTCTTCATTAAACATTAGAGCAATGAAAATTTCTATAATGCTTTGATTGAAATGATTTTGCAAAAATCAAGTGTTTCTCTAGTGCTAAAGTTATTTGGGGTACTCTTGGTTCTATTTATACCTCTAACAATTGTGTTGAAGTGGATAGTGTTTACTGTTCATCAAATACAAAAAGTTGCATATCTCTAGATGAACAAATGGAAGTTGAAAATGAAGAAGACAACATTACATAATACTTCCATGATATAGTCAACATAGAAGGTCAAGAGGAAGAGGATTTACAAGAAAAACACATAATAGGAGGAACAGAGAAAACATCCTCTAGAGCTCAACACGCACATATGGTAAAACAATTCAAATTCTTCTTGTGCATTTAATAAAACTGATTTTAAAAGTTTGCATAAAACTGTTTTTCAACCGATCAGTGATTCTATTTTAAGATGAAAACTATTTTTGGTGATGCTGGAAATTTGTGTGGGAAGAAAGATGTTTTAAAGATAGGATATGAAAATTTACTTCCAAGTTACCAACAAAATAATTGTAGAAAGATTCATAAAGGTCATTATTCTATCATATGCAATTATTGTGAAAAACAAGATCACATTTCTCATACCTGCCTTATTAGAAGAGATTTTAATATGAGAAATAAATATACCCAGATTCTTAAAGGACAAGTAAAGTCAAATGCTAACAATCAAGGATCAAAGTGTTACTGGGTACCAAAATTTCCATCTAGTATTTCATGTATGTAGTTTTTTTTTATAACAAAATTTTTGGAAAGGGTCGGGCTCACCCATGATCCAAGGGTAGGGAGAAAATCTCCATTCCTCTTTGATGATACCAATTTCGGGTAGGGCAAGCCATCAATTACCCTCAGGCATTAACCTAGGCACCTTAGAGCTAGAATGCCTCCCCAAGCACCACAACTAAGTTGTCTTCCCAGGAATCGAACACCACTTCATTTGTGAGCGTGTCCAACCCCCTCGCTAGTTGAACCCACGACGATGGGTTCATGTATGTAAATTGATTCTAAAAGAAATGGACACAATGGTACAAAGAAGATGAAAAAGAATCCAAGAGTCTTTCATACATCAATAATGAGATTCACATAATCTTCTTCAAAAAGAAGAATTCTCAGAGCACACATTGCTGAAACTATAAAGTTCAATCACAAGAAGAAGTAATGGAGAAAAGGAGCACGTTTTACTTCAAGAATGAACTACCATAGAGTACCATTCAACTATCTTGAGAAGAACAAGAAAATAAGGATATCTCATGCACAAATTAGAAGACCCTTGAAGTCTACATTTTATGAGAGAATGTTGCTAGTACCCAAAGCAAGGAGTTCAAAGTTTGAAAATCACAAGAGGATGCATTGGGTGAGCAAAAGCAATCCTCCAAGTATTTAAGGAAAATTATAGAATGGTAAAACCTCATACACTAATATCTTTAATATTAATTAATGTTTTATATTTTGGAACCTTAGGAATGAACATGGCAAATTATTTTGGAAATATGTTTACACATCCCTTATAAAATTTCTTTGATAAATATTCATTTATAAAAGGATTGCAATGTTCAAAAGTTTAGTTCTTTATGCATACATGTTTCAAAATAAAATACCTATTTTATGCATAAAGTCATTATGCTCAATTACTTTGATATACTATTAAAGCATGTGATTTTTATCATTGATTTCTACAATCTAACATTGAATGGATCAAGTGAAATTGGATACCAAAGAAGAGAAAAGCTTCTCAAGACTTTGTTTATAAAGAGAAATATCAAATCTTGGGGAAGCTAAATAAGTGAAGCTTGAATTTTGGTTCTATGTATATAGTAAAGAAATATTCCAGCTAGTCCACTAAAGTCAAGCAAGCTATTACAATGACAAGAGGAATTACGGTGATACCTTCTCTTACCCTATCTTATGCTAAAAAAGAAATCATATTTGGGTAATGAATAGTTGTACCTTGCTTCATTCTATTAGCAATCAATCATTTACAGTTTTCAAAATGTTTTTAGATTGCTAAATGGATCCAAAATGAAATTGTGCATAATATCTATATGTATTTGAGTTTTGAAGTGCACAACTCAAATATTTTTATTTCAATCCATGTTATTTTATAGAAAATGCATACATGTGATTTAAAAACTATTCATACAGCAAATGTATTCAATATGACTTTAGGTGACAACATGGATTTTCAAATCATAATGAGATTTTCAACTATTACCATTCAAGTTTGGGATGCACTTAGAAAGGAGTTTGGATTATGGAAGAAGAGGTTTAAAATATTGGAGGGCTTTCCATCATACAGCTTTCCAACAAAGATTCAAATAGTTTGTATGACAATGGCTATATATTTTCTTGTTTGGCGAAATTCTCAGACCGATGTGGACTTCATGGAAGGGGAACAAGAAAATATCACTACTGAAGATAATGATCATCAATTTCAAGAAGGAACCTCATCTAGTAGAAGTTCAACCCAAATGAACCATCTTCGTGGTAGAATTAGAAAGCATCTTGTTAGGGATATATAGGTTATATAATTAGAAATGAACAATTAATTTGAGTGATTTACTGTTTTTAGTTTATTTTTCCAAAATTAATAAGGATAACGTGGAAAAAAAATTCTCGCTTCATAATTAAGTCATTATTATCATTTCAAATACAAGACAAATTTTTTTTACAATAATATAAAACTCTTTAAAAAAAATTCATTATAAGTCATTGTTCTACTTATCATTCAAACACAAGTGACTTATGAAAAAAGCCACTTCTTTTACCCTCAATCCAAACACAAGTCACTTTTGATAAGTGACTTATTTTTTTAAGTCACTTTTCATAAGCCACTTAAAAAAAATAAGTAACTTATTCCACTGCTCTTCCAAATGATTCCTTAAAAGGTTGGCATTGTAACATCCTAAACTTTATTTTGAATTAAAAAGGTAGGCACTACAACATCCTAAATTTTATTTTGGAATTTAAGTAATTGTAAAAATAAATTAATTCATGGTGAATGGAAGTTTACCATGTAATTAATTATGTAAAGAGGATTTATCCAAAACATTATTTATAAAAGCAAAAGTGATTGAAAAACAAAAGAATAACAATAAAAAGTAATAAAGGAAATGCATTATTAGTATTATTATTACTACTACTACTACTACTATTATTATTAAGGATAAAAATGAAATAGAAAACAAAGGCCGAATGCCCATTAAAGTTGTCCACAACCAAAAAGAAACAGAGAGAATATATATAGCAATATACTAAAAAAGAGCCCTCAACCCTTAAACATGTTTCACAAACGTGGGTTTTAAAATTTTGAAACCTCCTCCAGTGCTTCTAACAAAATGGAGAGAGAGGGAGAGTGAAAAAAGGGGAAAATTACAGTTAGCCCCTTTGTAGCACATTAACGCCAATCAATCCCAAAACTTGCTAAGATTATATTGCACCCCTGATCAAAATGAAATTAGTTTTTGGTGGGGTAAAAGAATGATGCCATTCTTTTATTTTTATTTTTTTTAGAAGAGCATTTACAAGATAAATAAAGGCATTTGGAAGATAAATAAAGAGATTTACAAGACAAACAATGGGATTCACAATAACCTAAGGAATTAAAAACATTTTGGTCAATTTCAAGACAAATATGGAAATTCACAAAA
>JBAGKO010040913.1:0-10205 GCA_037177275.1 Acacia concinna | reverse complement strand
TGTATTTGAATATTGATAATGATTTTAAAGTCATAATAATTTTAATATTTGAATGAGATTTTTCTTTATACTTTGTCCCTAATAATGTTGTAAAAAATAATATTAATAAACACATTTAAATACTTTTAATTGTTAATTTCTAATCATGTCCCTAATAAGTTGGTCTCTGATTGTGTCACGAACACAATTCATTTGCATTGAACTTTTGTTTGATAACGATGACCGTTGTTGAAATTGATGATCATTTGTCATCATCAGAAGTGATATTTTCTGCTTCCCCTTCTCTAAAATCCTAGTCAATCTAAGAATTTTGCCGAATGATATTATATATTGCCATTATCGCACAAACTATTCAAACTTGTGTTTGAAAGTCGAATGGTAGCATACTATCCAATATTTTAAATTTCTTCTTCCAAACGCCAAACGCCAAACGTTCTTTATATAGTCGACCTCAAACTTGAATGATAGTAATTGAAAATCTCGTTATGATTTGAAAATCCTTGTCACCTGAAGTCTGGAAGGTGATAGCGCTCACATCCATACGGACCAAGATATCCAATAGGTGTTGGGTAGCCCAAATCGATCAAATAATATTTTCCTATGAAATTGAAAGAATTTTAAGAATAATTAGAACTTATAGCTTATATGAAAGAAAAATAGTTATTAAAGTATAAGAGCAGAAGTTATACTTCGAGTGGATGAGGGAAATTCAAATGTGGAGTTGAAAGAGCAGTGTTGAATATAGGTGTATCATATGTTGTGCCTTCCCATCCCGCCAGGATAAAAGTGAAGCACTAATTCCAATCACACACAACCATGATATTCTATGTAGGATATCCTTTTCTACCTAAATATCTAGGAACCTCAGAAGCACTAACCACACATTCAATATGAGTTCCATCAATTGCTCTTATTGCATCCTCAAAATATGGATGATATCTCTTATCATTGAGTATTTTTGGGTGACGTGCATGAAATTCTGGATCAATAGGTTTGATGTTTTCCGTAGTTAGATTGAAACAAGCATTTAAAACACAATGGAAATCCCAACTGATAGTTTCTCCTGAATGTTGAAACCTTTCTTGTAATATCATATTTCCTAACTCGTATCCAACTATATACAGAAACATGGCCATCATTTTTTCAATTTCAATATTGATAGTCTTCTGTAACACAGGTTCAACTAGTTTAGCACATAAGTGATGGAAGATATGTCTCTCGACTCTGAAATTTTCAGAACATACTTCTCCATGCCCTTGTAAAACCAATGCTATCTACTCTTTACCTGACTGAACATTAGTCCTGAGTGGCTATCTATTTTTATAAGGCCTGGCATATTCACCCATTAATAGACTGATTTGTTCAATTGTATCTATCTCTTGCTGAAGAGCCTTTGCTATAGCCCTTCTACTTTTAAGTGAACTCGCCACCATTGGGTATGAAACCTATGTAATAGAGATGGTCAAACAAAATCATGTTAAATTGTGAAAACTAGAGGTAAGCAACAACAACATATTTTAAAACACACGTAAGTGTCATACAACGTAGTTTGACAATAACACATACAATTAAAACATAATATGTTTCGCAATAAAACATGTAAAATAGTCAACATTATAAGGAAATATAAATATAATCAGTCGCTCTAGGGGGCCTTCTGATAGTGTGCTGAGTTGTAGGCAAGATCCCGCAACTAACGTAGCAAGGAAGCTCGATTTTTCCTAAATATCGTATATATAATATGAGGCATTGGGTGCATAACCATATTATAGCAGTGGTGGCTAAATAAGGTCTTCTTCAACTTCCGGCAGTTGAAGCAATTCAGTGAGTATCTTGTGAATTTGCTCCTAAAATCACTGTGCCAATAAACCAACCACAGTTGGTGACCACACATCACCAGGCTCAAAACCGAATCTGAACTCCTAAGTCTCAAACCCCCACCTTTTCATGACAACAAAGCCACACACTCCAAAGGCTTTCACTGTCAATGACAGTGGCAACACAGTGGCGAGTGACCCTTTCACGAAGAGAAGAATAGGTGAAGTCGACAAGAGGAGTGAAAACTGTTGGTGAAGAGCGAAGCAGTGAGGTATATGGATGAAACAAAAAAAAATTGAAGCTCAACCTGTCATGCGACCCTTTCACAACGAGAAGAATGGCAATGGAAGGAGTGGGTCAAGTCAAAAGTTGTGACGAGTGCAGTTGTGAAGAACAAAGGCTGCCATGGTGAGAAGCCGTGAAAAAATGGAAGCGTGTTGAAAGAAAGAATGAGTTGCTACCCGTCGGTGTCTAGGTGAGGTAAGAGAAAAAAAGAAAGATGCTAATGATAATAAGTTGAGGGAAAAGGTTCAATAAGCTCCATTGATTAGCTTCAACTTTTGTTGCTACTTCTGGAGCTTTAGCTTCATATTATTTTGTTAATCCAAACAACTAACTTATTATAAGTAACTTAAAATTTAAAAGTGATGCTAATTAACTTTAAAAAGTGGCCATCTAAATAGACCTTATGTCAAAACACACAAGTATCGAGTTTGTCATTTATATTATGAGTTTTGTTATTTAAATTATCATTCCAATTATTTTCAAATTTAAAAATTCATATTGGTACCAAAGTACTTATATGTCATTTCCTTTATTCAACAGGCTTTTTGGAGTTTTTAACATTCATGTGGTATTTTTTCATCATTTTCATTTTATAAAATATAAAATCAAAATCATTCATTTTTTTATCTGAAGGTGAAAATGAAATTATAGAGATTTTGAAGAAAAAGACTTACTAGAATCCGCTTTGGTTGTTACTGTACTCTGTACATGTTAAATTTTGCTTAGTGTCTAAGTAATTAATAATAATAATAATAACAATAATAATGGTTACTGTGTGTCCCTTTTCATCCTTACATGCTCGTTGAGACTTTTTACTATATTTTTAATCACAGACTCAACTCCTTAGACTTTTTTGGTTAAACAGGAAAAAAAAATTGTCTTACGTAGTTTCTCATTTATTACTTAAGGATTTTTAAATCCATCTTTTCTATCTATATAGGAGTATTGGATAAAGTTTGACCAAGGATGATGGATGTTTAAATGGACGTTGCTTTAAAATGAATATTTTTATATCAATATTAAATAAATATTAATTTATTGATGATAATTGGCATTAGAGCACGCTGCTCCTTTTTTACCTTAATTTATAATTTCACCTATATAGTTCACTGTTAAGTCACATATTTAGACCAATAAACCCCAATTTAAATGTAATTGTCTTTTGAAAATAAATTACTTTACCTAACAAAATTTGATGAATAGCTTTTTAAATTTTTTAAAATTATGTTTTGATTTTTTTAAGTCAAGTAAACCCATTTATTTTGTATTTTTTTTGAATTTTTAATATAAGTTGACAAAAAATAATATTCCAGACACTTATTATGTATGAAAATAATGAGAAAGAAATTTAATATTATTAGACATAAATTAGTCTAACTCATGACTAATGCATCTACATTTTCATCTTTGTACTTGTTTAAGTTATGGTTTAATGTTCGGCTGTTGAGAGAATACAATAACACTGTTTTATCCATGTACTCAATTAATATTTTGTTGTTGTTGTTAGAATCATTTGTTTGGTATGATTTTCATTTATGACTTAGGATTTTTAATTTTATTTTAATCCATATATCTCTTATGTGTAGATTAAACAAAGTTTGACAAAGGAACTGTTGAATATGTTATATATTAATAATTTAAGTAATAATATAATGTATCTTGTTCTATAATTAATAAAATAATTAAATAATGGATATAAGATGTGAGCATTGTGCCTTCAACAAGGCTAAATAATAATTCTTTAAATTAATGGGGGTGGATAGATAATTAGATTATGAGGGGAAATTAATTATTTTAATTAATAAAATATAGTATCTTAGAATTCTTAAAAAAGTTCGAGAGTATTAATAATTAATAATTAAGCTAAATTGTATGTTTTAAATATAGAGATGGAAATTTGGCAAAAATAAAAAAAATAAAAAAGCCAATGTAATTTCATTAGGTTTTTTTTTATTACATGCTGCTAGGATCAAACTCGGATTGAGTGCCACATAGGACTAGTGTATTGAAAACCAGCCCATCCGGAAACCGGTGAATCGATCCCCTATCTAATCCGGTTTGCTTTTTTGTTTTTTAGTGTTGAACTAGATCGGTCTGTTCCGCTCAAACCGGTCAAAATGGGGTAACCCAGACTAGACCGATGGTGAACCGGTTCACTCCTTTTTTATTAATTTTTTTTCTATTTCCTTGATAATTTTATACTAATAAGTCTAAAATCTTGACTTTCTCACCGGTTCAGTCCCGAGTTAGTTATCTGGTATGACCCACTGACTCTTGACCCAATATCTCGACTGGTTTAATGACCAGTCCGATTTTTAATACTTTGGATATTGCACTAACTATACCATACGGTCTAAAGGCCGTTGGTTGAATAGGTTTTATTTTAATCTATATTGTTTTCAATTAAAGTAATTCTCTTTTATAACAGTATTCTCATAGCAAGTAATTATATATTCATAGCTGGCAAAAAAGTAATTATATATTCATGGTTTTTTTTTTCATTTTAATTATTTTCTCATAAGCTTCTTCGCTATTATGGTCTTTGCGTGGTGCATAATGTGAAAGAAAAGAAAGGAACAAAGCTACAACTTTGTCGGCGTATCAATAAGGAACATTTGAAAACGACAAAAAGAAATAAATAAAAGTCAAAAGTATTTGGTTTGATAATCACAATAAATTTTAATATATATATTTTTTTCATTTCAGTCAAAAGCATCGCCTTTATGGATAAAAATGACGCCGTTTAGATTAATCTAACGTGGCTTCAGTGAAAACCATCCGAAACACCTAATGCTACCTCCGGATTCAATTATAGGATTTAGTTAATATTTTTAGAGAGAGTAAAGAAAGATGAATAAATTATTTAATTATAGAAAAAATTGTAATTTAATTTTAAAGAAGGAATTATATGATTAAATGGTCTTACGAAATCGCGTAATTATAAAAAAGTTCTATAGATTTGTCAATACTTAACATTGAAATGTTAATGACAATTCCATATTAATCATTGACAACTTTAAAACTTTTTTGTAATTATATGATTTTGTGGGGCCGTTTGATTGTATAATCCATTCCTTGTGACTAAATTACAATTTTCTCTTAGTCATATCATATTTAATATATCACCATATTATATATTAATTTATAAGTTGGATAAAATAGTTTGAAGAAGAATGAAAAATTTAAATACTCTTAAGTAATTTAATTAGCTTTTTAAGACTTCCCAAAAAAGTCAAAATTGGTTTTGTATTTAAGATAAAAGATAGTACAATCAAGTTGTCAAACTCAAAAGTTTAAATGAACTCGTAATAAATAAGTAAACTTAGATAGTGGATTCAAATCATAAACTCGCAAATGTTTATCTTTACTAATACATAGGTTTTAAAAGTATATAATCTATTAATAAAAATAAATATGATAATAATTTAATTTAAATATATTTTAAATATGAATAATTGAAATTAAATCATCAACATTTATAATTTATCATATTTAACAAAGGAATTTTGGTGAAATTCATATATAAAGCCATTAAACATAATTAAATTAAACAAAATAACATAAGTTCAAGAACAAGTTGATACAATTTTATAAGGTAAAAACATAAAATCACTAATTTGATAGGTAAACTCGTTAATTTTACTAAGTTATACTGAGTTTAAGTACAAACGTAACACGATTTTATAAGGTAGAAATGTAAAATCGATAAAATTGGGAAGTCAACTCGTAAGTTTGACAACAATGAGTACAATTTTTTTTTTACAAAAAATCAATGTGTTTGGCCCTCTGATTCTAAGTCCAATTGGCATGAATCACGAACCTTAATATGCGATTGCTATTGAAGAAAAGTTTGAGATGTTTGGGGTGACGTTGGAGTACATTGCTGCAATTGGGGAAATCATGTATAATTTATAAGCACCATTTTTTTTGCTTTTGATCCGATTGACATGACAATGTTTGAGTTTTTTTTTTAAAAAAAAATGTCATTTTTATCTCATTTTGTCCTAATTATAAGACCCAATTGATTTTTTAGAGGGAGTAAGGGAGCCAAAAGGATCAACTAGGGCTTATAATTAGAATCAATGGTTATATAAATACCTCATTATATTTACATATAATAAGACTCCATCCAGTCCTAATTATAAAATCTAGTTGATTTTTTTTGGAGAGATTAAACAACTCAAAAGAGTCAACTAGGTCTTATAATTAGGATCGGAAGTAATATAAATACCACACTATATTTACATGTAATAAGACTCCCTTCGGTCCTAATTATAAGACCCAGATGATTTTTTTAAGAGATTAAAAAAGTCAAAAAAGTCAATTATGACTTATAATTAGGACTGAAGGTAGTATAAATATCACAATATATTTATATATATGTGTATGTAATGACCGCCATTTAGTTTTATCAAAGGAAGGAATGGTTTTATGTGACCGCCATTTAATAATTATTATAGAATTAATTATATGAAGTTAATTATATTTTTTTTTCAACTTGGGTTGGGTGGGAAGGGTGATCTAAAAAATGAGAAGTAATTTTATAATAATTTTTTTGATTATATTATAATAATTATTTAAATCCATTATTTCATTCTAGACTCCCAATGTGTAAGCTCCAACAAATTTTGTCCATGCCACTCCTTTCCATCCCAATAAAAACTCTCAACATGATCTAAATTTATTTTTAGGGAGTATCATTAAAATATATTTTTTTTCGATAAGTAGTATCATTAAAATATTAGAAGTGTGAATGATAAATTATTTTTGCAAAGTCTTGAATTCTTTTAAAAGAACTGACATTTACACTACAATTTTTTTTTTTGCAAGGGCAAAAATAGTTGCAATGATATTAATGTCAAATATGACATTTTATTTTTTGACATAATTATTAATTAAATATATTTTATTTTCTTTCCATTACTAACAAATAGAAAATACTATCAAGTGAATTTTGGGGAAAAAAAGTCAATATGAAGTGAAAAATTAACTTTAAAATGGAGACGTCACTGTCTAACTTATTAGTGGGATGGATAATACCATGTTTCCCAAAGGTTGAAAAGGAAATCTAAGTTTCTTTTTTCCCCGTTGTACGGTTAATAATGTCTTCTCATATTGTTTTTTTTCAAATGTCAACTTTAAAAATGCCGGCTAAGAATATTGTTAATAATCTCATCAATCAAGTCCATTATATAATTAATGTGCCTAATGTGATATATTATTTTAAATTCATACAATAAAAATCTGCTTATCAATCAATATGAAATATATAATTTATAAATAAGCCTATTATTAATACACAATAAATCTTGCAATTCATAATTTAATATATAGAAATTAAGGTTAAGTATATTGTCACCTCTATTTTAAAATATTTTTTCTTAAATTTATATCGATGGAATCAGAGAAAAAGAAGCCCTGAAAATTCATCATACAATTTTGCAAATCAATTTTTTTAAGATTTAAAAATATTTTGTTCTAATTATTGTAACTAACATTTATTATTAATTTTTAATTTAATTATCTGTTATGATTATATCAATTATTGTTATCTTTAAAAATATTTACGTCTTTCACAAAAAAAAATTACATTTTACTGACAAATTTAAGCTTGGTGGGCAGGCAAAAAAAATTTCGTCTTCGTGGCAAATTCATGAGGATTTAATTTGAAGTGTGACAACTGACAAGCTTGAACCAATAAATATTTCAAGGAACAAACCCAGAAATATTTGCATTTGATTTTAAAAATTTTACAATGTTCTCGCATTTAATTCTTAAGATAATGCAGGCAAAAAAATATCTTAAGATACTGTTAGGGTTTATTAATAATTAATATTTTAAAGCTGGCAAAATATAGATATTTTAAAATAAATTCAAGACTTCATAGTTCATAATCATAGCCAGATATACGAATTGTCGGCTACTTTATAGATTCGGGTCCACAAGTACGCGGTTCTCACGTGTTGCCATCGACTTTCTCTTTCACAAGTTTTTTCCTATAAATTATTAATTTAAATTTAAATTAAGCATGACTTACACGTTTATTCTCGTATCCTATTCAATAACTTTTCTATATTAGTTTTTGGGAATTTTTTTTTTAAAAAAAAGATAAAGAAAATAGGAAAAATCTCAATTTAGTACAGTAAAATCAGAAAATCTCAAATCAATCTTTTTGTACTTTTTTTTGTATAATTACAAAAATGCCTATGATTTTTTAACAACACGAGTATCATAATTCATAAGATGAGTATTTAAATTAACAACATTAGAAGCATTTAGGTACTACGTATTTACGCTGTGAGTTGCTTGTATTGATGTTGTTAATTGAGATATCTTTGTTGTGAGTTAAGATACTCGTATTATTAAAAATCCAATGGCATTTTTATAATTACGCAAAAAAACATACTGATTTGAAATTTTCTGGTTTCGCTGTACTGAATTGGAATTTCCCTATTTCCCTTGTCTTTTCTTAAGATTTTTCCTTAGTTTTTTAAAAAATGGATAAATATGCAATTCTTTCGTTATAATATGTAAATCATATTTTTATTGTTTCTATCAGATTATGAAACTAAATCTATTTGTTAGTATAAGAAGTATGTATAATATTTTAATTTTTAATTTTTCTTTGACTTTATCATGTGAGGGATATATATCTCAACTGTCATCTGCCGGCCATCAAGCTGGCATCACTTTCAAAAATCCCACCTTTCCAATGGATAAGATGGAATTTATTTGGGAAAAACTGAACCAGTACTCCTATATAGTTTATGTACGGACCCAAAAAGAAATAAAATAGAAGGAAGGAATAGATTTTGATTGGCTCAAAAAAAAAAAAAAAGGAATATAGTGAATTTATTATTATTATTATTATTATTATTATCATGGGTAAATCTCCTCACAACAATAAAGTTGTTGTCATGTAATCTGTAATTGAAGATAATAAAGCGTATGTATTTCGTTAATATATTTCTTTTTATTTACATAGCTATTTGATTACTTTGCATTTAAATATTGTTAAGTTCAATTTAGGAAAAAGCTCTCAAAACATCCTTTTAAGATCACATGATTTTAAACTTAAGACCTCGTGCACAAACTCAAAACTCTTTCTACAATTAATTTCTATAAGTAAAAATAACTATAATTAAATAGAGTAGTATAGATGTTGTTTTATTTTTTGGTATAAAAAAATTTAGGTGTCGACACTCACTAGGGTCAAAGTATAGCTTTGGACTCAAAAAGCTCTTAGAAATCCATTTATAAAGGCCTACAAATAAAATTTTATGTCGGTGCGATTTAAACCTATAACTTTATAATTAGGAGGCAATATCTTATCAACTTATGTTGGTGAGTACTATATATTTATTATGCAGCATATATATGGGTTAATAGGTCGTACTATATATTTATTAAATTAGCAAGAATGCATAAAATTTTTAAAAATAAAAGTCATATAAATAATATTCTCAGGTGAAAATAAAAATAGAAATATTTTAAACTTCCCCATATTAAATGTACAAGAGCATATAAATATATGTTTGGATGTCATATTTTCGTTGCTTTTATAATTTCATTTTAATAAGTAAAGTCACTTTTGTCAAATGGGGTGTTTAAATGGACTTTAAAATTGATGGAGAAGTTACAAAAGTAGCATAAAAAACATAAACCACTTGAGAGAGCTTATGGAGCGGCAGTTTATGGAGGAGGAGAGAGAAAATGGTTGAAAAATGATTATTTAGTTAAATTTTTTATAGAAATGGTATATCAACTGTCTTAGAAATTCTAAACTGATTGTCATTAATCTCCAATAATTTATGGGTACTCCTCAATTTTTCTTATACATTATTTCCATATTTATTTTTGGTTTGGCCACAAATTACAACTATACTATTATATTTCTGAAATTCGGATTTTTTGACAGAATTTTCACCCAACTTTGAAAATTCATATCTAATTGTCCAAATATCCAATTGAGGTGATTCCAAATCTCAAATATCCCTTATGAAGTCTAGTTTTATGGAAAAATATTTTCTTGGTTCAATTGGGATCAGAAAATTCCCAATAATTTCATTTTTGAACACTGCTCTAGAAACTGATAAATTTCA
>JBAGKO010040902.1:0-10206 GCA_037177275.1 Acacia concinna | reverse complement strand
CGGATATTGTCATCGCAAGAGTACTAGATAACAGGGACATTTTTTTCTTAGTGCCATATTGTGTTTTCTTATTTGTGTTTTTCAATCTCTTTACATATATATGCATATAGGGGTCATTAGATGCTTATTGTGCTAAATCCCTTCAAGTAGAGGATTTGGTACTTTGATCTACTACACGGGGACCCGGACAATCAACCACAGATGGTCGAGGTGTTCAATAAGTAAGTTCATCATGTCATATCACTAGCTCATAACATATATGTATATACGTATATTTGCTTTAATATAATAGTTTGCTAACTTCTTGTTGCAAATTATATATATGTTAGGGTGCTTTTGTATTATGCCTTTGATAAAGGCATCTGCTATGGTTTGTCATTGTCTGTATCAAATGTGGCTTTTGCCCTAAAGTGAAAGAAAGTCAAGGTATATATAATAGCTAGTAATATAATTTACTAAAAAATACGACCATAGATTTAATTTATCTAAACTACTAGTGATTGATACATTCATTAATGATTATATTATATTCTTTACTTATAGTATCCGATGCAACCGAGTGGTAGCAGTTACTGTAGGTACTATGTCATGAAATACATGAAAGACAAAGTCACCCACTCATCTGGCTCCATTTACTGCAAGGTATGTATTTGATGTGTGTGTGTGTGCGCATGTAGTATGTATATAAAGGCAAGAATTTAGGATCTAGGTAGTTAATTTCCTGCCCCTAGCTAGCTAGCCTTTTCAATTCCCTAATTTAATTAACTTTCTGATGTTTTTAATTTATTTCCATGCAGTACTTTGATGGTACCTACTGTGATGAATATTTGAGCTGGCAAATTGAAGAGCTCATTGAAGAGTTGGCCATGACCATTCATTGGTAGTGGGTGGCAGTGCAGTCTAGCTAGCTAGCTAGCTCACTAAGTAATAATTGTATATATATTAATTAAACTTTGAACAAATTAAATTAAATTCGTGATCGATATGTGAATTGAAGTTTAATTTATAGCTAGAGCTTATTATGTTTGAATGTGTACCATACTGTATAAATATGTATATATAATTATTTCATTGCTTAGCTAGCTTGATTTGATTTGTGCCTTTCCATTATGTGCATCTAGCTATTATATATACATCTTGATCTAATATATATACACAATGATTTGAGAGCTAGTATAGATATGATATGATATGCTCTTTAATTTCGTTTGCTGCTTCATATATATTTGCTTCTGATGTGCTGATGCTCTCTGATAGTTTATCTGATATACATATATTATTATTTACACATATGCATATATGTACATATAGGGGGCTCAGGAAAAATAAGCCTTAGTTTTTTTAAAATTTTTTGTCTAAATACTTGATAGTTGTTTTAAAACAACTTTCATATATTATTATATGTTACGGTCTTTAACGAACAACCGTCATATATGTTTTCAACATATATTACGATTTTAACCAATAACCGTAATATATGTGATTTACAAATGACGTTTCTAATTTACAACCATCACATATTCAATCCAATATATAGCGGTTTTAAACCACTATATATATATGGCGAAGAAATATATGGCGGTTAAAAATGGCCATATATTTCAAAAAACAATCATCATATATAGCCAAATATGTAGTAGTGTATTATGACATAGTCCCTTCCTAACTAATGCCTCATATGTGGCGAATGGCTAGGTCATTAGACGTACTAAGTGAGACGATAGGAGTAGTTCTGACTATAAAGGACGTTTTGTAGTCCTACTACCTTATTATAAGGAAGGAAGGAACATTAACCTTGTTTGTTAGGAATAGAGGGCATCCCATTGTGCCAAGTGATCAAATTAACTACAACAGCTAGAAAGAGTTGTTCATTTTTGTGGATTCTTCTTAATGGCTTAGCCTTCCTTACTCAATGAAATATGAAGGTTAAGATGCTCTTTCTTTAGTCTAACTTAGTTTTTATTAACCGTCTGACCCATCTATCTTAGCTCATTACAGATGTAGGAAAGAAGAGGAAGCAAGCTCTATAGGTAGGTTGGAGCACAGAAAGACTAGGATGTTTGTGGGCACTTAATATAGTCTTACAAGCCCAATGAGACTACCTCGGTAAGACCAAAAAACAACTTCTTTGAGGATTTTGGACATGTGCCCTCTATAACAGAAAGGGAGAGATCGTAGTGAGATAACATTTAAATGGTGCCCAGCCCAAGCGTCATACCTTATCCCTATGAATATAGCAACCACTTCTCATGGAAGTAGGATTCCACTCTTGCCTAGATTTTTGCAATAGCCAGGGAGTAGTAACGCTCATAAATCCATGGGAGAACATGGCATAAGGATATCAAACTCATGACACTCACTTTTTCTCTTTGAAATTTCTTTATTCACCTACTATTACTTACACCGACAGTGAACTAACTCACACAAACTACGGGTCTCAAAGTCAAATCGCTCCTCGTATCTACATACATCATCATCAATGAAATTATCTCTTTTTGACAATCTATACTCATATTTTCTATACTAATTTGTTGATGGTGACCCCTTTTATAAATTTTCATTAATCAAAATTTTGTACAAACAATTTAGTGCCGATCGTGGGACCAATCAACACTAATTTTGAAAAATTTGCATACTTTCTCTTTCATATTCTTTTGTTTATCTGACCATATTAGGAAAGCTCAAAAGCGTCATGGTGCAACCAAAAGATTCTACTCCCAATGTGGCAGAACTGCTTGAGATAGTGAGAAGCAAGACACTTAGATTGTTGGATAAGCCCAGCTAGTCTCACGACAGGAAGAACACCACACCTAGCAGCAAGAGCAACTCAAGCGACTGGAAAGGGAGAACTCTATTTAGAAAGAGCAACTACATCTCAAGCAATACTCATCATTCTAAGTTCACGATGATTTGGGCAAATGTTGTGAGCAACTAACTCGAATGCACGATAATAGGGGATGCCCAAGAACTTCATCCCACCAGTGTGTGACCTATCAGGTATAGATCTTCAACTCACTCGGTTGGGTAACAAAACCTTTGTAGATGGGATCCTTACATATAACAACCCTTTAAAGGTACACGCAAATAGATGTCCCCAACAAGACCGAGAGATAAAACATACTCTAAATAGCTCAGGTATGATGGTCTCCCTGAGGGAGATCAAAACCTACTACGTGTACTAATAACGATAGTCATGGACTTGCCTCAGAATGGAGGAAAAAGCTGTAGGACCTAGAGGTGCTAGTGCTAAGAATTCTGAGCATGCCTATCCCATTGAAAAAGAGTGGACCCAAAACTTTTGTGGACTTACCCTTAACGAAGGATATAGCCTTAATGGACATGCCTAGAAAGTTTTCTCTCCCCAACTTATGATTGTATGACGACACTACTGACCCAACTGAGCACATGACTCACTATAGACAGAAGATACACACTGTCGCTATTCCCCATAATATGTGAGAGGCGTGCATGTTCAAAGAATATAGGTCTAGCCTGAGAAACTTGTAACATCCCAATTTTTAATAAATTAATTAATAATTAATATAGAAACTTAATAGGAGTTTATAGTGTCTAGAGAATTCAATTTCATGTATTTAGTGTTAACAATAATAAAAGAAAAGTTGTTTTAGGTAAGTTATATTTTCAAAAAAGTATAATCCAAGTCAAAACTTTCTAGAAAATGGGAAAATAGTATTTTTGAGATTGGACAAATAAATATTCCTAAACTTGATTTAAATGATTGCCTTGTGGGATAAGTTGAATCTTTCGAGGTCGCATATTTGGAAAGAAATCTTATGTATAGTTTGATAATGACATATTTAGATTACGAGATATTATAGGAAATAATTCAAAGATTTATAAGATAATGATATTAAATTTAAAATTTAGAAATATTAAAGTTACTTATATAATAATAATAATAAATAAATAAATAAACACATATGAGAAGGGAGAGATTTAAGAGCTGATAAATTATAATTGAGGTAGGTTAAACAATTTGCGCACTAACCTGGGGCAGCGTTAGTAAAACAATGATGAATGAATCGTTGGATTAGAGTGAAATTTGGTAAGTGTGTGCGGGACATCCAAATCGACATTTTCAACAGTTGGATCGTCTATTGTTTATTGAACTCTTGTGGTTGAGCTTAGAGCTTGGATTCTTGTGGTGATTTTACTTTGGCGAGGGGTAACCACTTTCCTTTTGTTATGTATGCTTGTGACATGCTTGTGAGTGGTTTTAAATATATATATCACATAAATTTGCAATTGGTTTGTGATATATACTGTGAAATTATTTTATTATTGGCATTGTCTTGTGGGACTTATTTTATTGAGCAATGGATAGTAATATAATATTATACAAATTTAATGTTGATTTATGATATTGGAAATTCTCTTGATTTGTGAATCGATAATGGAATGTGATGATTTATTATGATTATATTTGTTGAGTATAATTATACCTTAAGAGTAATTGATATGAGAGGGGGTGGTGGATGTGGATCTTGATGAGAGGTTATTCTTATAGGAAATAAAGGAGGTGAAATTATTGTACAAAAGATGAAATAAGATGGTGGACTTCCAGGTGTACACTGGTTAGTCCTTTGGCCTATTGTGTAACCTATGGTCCGGTCTAATGCTTTGTGAATTTTGGCCGATCCACATCACTTGATTGATGAGCTTGTTGAGTTGAATTATCAGTCACATAGGTGAGTACTAGCCCATAGGTTGAGTCAGAGAAAATAAGGTAGGAGGTAATAAGGGAGGTTAGAGAGATAATTGTTAAATATTGATAACTGTGCACCCATGTGATAAATATGATAATAAGGTTATGATATTGTAAATTGAAACACTTATTACCATGTGATGTTTTTGATAATATTATGTATTTATAAATGTTTCCATTTGACACCTCATAGGCACTTACTTGTATTCTCGATGAGATGGAATATTCATTACTGAGACTTTATCTCACCCCGTCAATTTAACATTTTTCAAGTGATAGATCCTGTAGTGGTCTAACAGGGGAGACTTCGAAAAATTAAGCTATCTCTTATAAAAGTAGTGCTTCCGTTCTTTCAGTTTATATTGGATTATTATATATTACCACGTTAGGACTCATTGCCATATTTTAGCTTATTTTTAGACTTTGGACGATGATTTAATTAATAATTGAGTTAATTATTCTATTAAGAAAAATATTAAAGTTACTTATATTATAAGAATAATAAATAAATGTACACATATGATAAAAGAGAGATTTATGAACCTATATATAGGTGATAAATTAGAATTGAGGTAGGTTAACCAATTTTCGCACCAACTTGAGGCAGTCTTAGTAAAACAACAGTTGCACATTCATTCACCATTAGATCAGAGTGAAATTTGGTCAATGTGTGTAGGACATCCAAATTGACGCTTTTAATGATTAGATCGTCTATTGATTACCGGATATGTGAGTTATAAAGCCTATATCAAACATAATTTTCTGGAACATTGAGACTTGAGACCAAAACCCTAAGAGGAAGATTCATCTTTTCATATTTGTTTACCATTAGATCGGGCTAAAATTTGGTAGTAGAATTGTGACATCCAAGGCGTTAAATGCAATAGTTGGATCAATGTTTTGACACTTATAATCAATAAAACTGAGGTTTGAGCATGAGATGACATTATTTGGACTCTTTGTGATAAATTTTGCATTGGCGAAAGGTAACCACTTTTCTCTCTTTGTGCATGCTTGTGACATGTTTGTGAGTAATTTATATATATATATAACTATAAATTTGTTATTGGGTTGGGATATGGACTATGAAGTTATTTTATTATTAAAATCGTCTTGTAGGACTTATTTTTAATGAGAATGGATAGTTATATCATATTACATGAATGGATAATGGTTTATGTGGTTGAAAATATTCTCTTAATAAATTGTGAATTGATATTGATTGTGATAATTTATCTTATGAGTAATTGATATAAGAGGGGGTGGCGGATGTGGATCTTGATGGGAAGTTATTCTTAAAAGAAATAAGGGGTGAAATCATCATACAAGAGAGGAAATAAGGTTGTAGGCTTATAGGCGCACACTAGTTAGTCCTTTGGTCCATTGTGTTTAATAGGACATTTACACCCCACTGAAGTATTGGGAAAACCCATGGTCCAATATTATGCTCTGTGAATTTTGACTGGTCCATATCACTTGATCGGTGAGCTTGTTGAGTTGAACTACTAGTCAATAAGTGAGTACTAGCCTATGGGTTTAGCCAGAGGAAATGAGGTGGGAGATAAGAAGGGAGGTTAGAAAGTGAATTGTTAAATATTGATAATTGTACACCCATATGATAAATTTAAGTTTGAAATTGAGTTTATGATATTGAAAATTGATATGCATGGATTATTTAATATCTTAGAAAATGTCATTGTCTCACTTGACACTCACGGGCTCTTACCTGTATGTCTAATGAGATGGTTTGTTGGCTACTTAGACATTGTCTCACCCTATCGATTTAAAATTTTTCAAGTGATAGATCCCGTAGTGGTCCAATAGGGGAGACTTCAAAAGATTAAGCTATCTCTTCTAAGAGTAGTGCTTCTGTTCTTTCAATTTATGCTGGATTATTATATATTGTCATGTTATAACTCATTTGCATATTTTAGCTTATTTTTAGAATTTGAATGATGATTTAATTAATAATTGAGTTAATTATTATACATTGCATATTTTAGCTTATTTTTAGAATTTGGATCACAGTCAATAGTCTCCAACAACCATGAACCCTGGTAGAGCTTGACGCTTATTGCAACTCTATTTTTTTTCAAAATTTATAATTTGTGTACTCATAAGGATTAAATTTCCTATTTACTTTATATCATTCTTGGTTAAGAATGAATGCTTATAAATAGAGCACTATGCATTACACTATGTAGTATCCAAATGAATAAGATATTGCTAATTTTCTCTCTCAAATTCTCTCTTCATCTTTTCATTTCATGTAAAAATATTTTTCTTAATAGAATAATTAACGCAGTGATTAATAAAATCATCATTCAAATTCTAACTTAATTGTAATTATATAGTTATAATCAAACAAATTAACCATGATAAAAAAGTTTAAAACTAAATTTTTAAAAGGACTGTCATGATTAAAAGAATAAAACCTCTTTTATTCAAGCACATAATTAGGCTTGAGCTTCTTGATACCCGTATAAACATTTCTTAACAAACCTAACTTAAATTAAAATGCTGAACCATAAATATTGAAATACAATCTTAAGGCCTCAAGGCTACTCAAAATTATCGAAGGTAACCAATTAATAGAAAATTGAAGACATGCAATCAATTCATAAAATCTTTAAAATAAACTAAAATATACAAATGAGTCATAATGTGACAATATATAATAATCCAGCATAAACTAAAAGAACAAAAGCACTACTCTTAGAAGACATAGCTTAATTTTTAGGAGTCTCCCTGTTGGACCACTACGGGATCTATCACCTGTAAATTTTAAATCGATGAGGTGAGACAATGTTTCAGTAGCTAACAAACCATCTCATTGGACATACTAAGTAAATGCCCGTGAGGTGCCAAGTGAGACAATAACATATTTTAAAATATTAAATAATGCATGCATATCAATGTTCAATATCATAAACTCATTTTCAAACTTAAATTTATCACATGGGTGTACAATTATCAATATTTAACAATTCACTCTCTAACCTCCCTTATTACCTCTCACCTTATCTCCTCTGACTGAACCCATAGGCTAGTACTCACTTATTGACTGGTAGTTCAACTCAACAAGCTCACTGATAAAGTGATATGGACCAGTCAAAATTCACAAAGCACAATATTGGACCATGGGTTCCCCCAATATTTCAGTGGGGTGTAAATGTCCTATTAAACACAATGAGATAAAGGACTAAACAGTGTACGCCTAGAAGCCCACAACCTTATTTCCCCTTTGTACGATTATTTCACCCCTTATTTCTTTTAAGAATAACCTCCCATCAAGATCCACATCCGCCACCCCATCTCATATCAATTACTCATGAGGTAAATTATCACAACCAATATCAATTCACAATTTATCAAGAGAATATTTTCAACCCCATAAACCATTATCCACTCATGTAATATGATATAACTATCCATTCTCATTAAAAATAAGTCCCACAAGATCATTTCAATAAGAAAATAACTTCATAGTCCATATCACAACCCAATAACAAATTTATACTTATATATAAAAATTACTCACAAACATGTCACAAGCATGCACAAAAAGAGAAAAGTGGTTACCTCTTGCTAACACAAAATTTACCACAAGAGTCCAAATAATATTATCTCATGCTCAAACCTTAGTTTTATTGATTATAGGTGTCAAAACATTGATCCAATCGTTGCATTTCACTCCTTGGATGTCATGATTCTACTACCCAAATTTTAGCCTAATCCAATGGTAAACAAATATGAAAAGATGAATCTTCCTCTTAAGGTTTTGGTCTCAAGTCTCAACGTTCCAGAAAATTATGTTTGATATAGGCTTTAGAACTCATAGATCCGATAATCAATAGATGATCCAATCATTGAAAGCGTCGATTTGGATGTCCCACACACATTGACCAAATTTCACTCTGATCTAACAGTAAATGAATGTGCAACTGTTGTTTTACTAAGACTGCCTTAAGTTGGTGTGAAAATTGATTAACCTATCTCAATTCTAATTTATCTCTAAACTCCTATTAAGTTTTCTATTAATTATTTAATTAATTCATTAAAAATTGAGATGTTACATTTCATCTCTTATATTTTCCTATTTTCATAACATATTATTAGCACATATTCACTCTACAAGTATAGTTTTCTATTTCTTCTACTATCTTACTTTCTCATTTTTCACACTATATTTTATGTTGTTTATTATCTACTTATTATATTTTTCTATTATAAATTATCTTTTTCTTTATAATTATTTTTTATTTTCTTATCTATTTTAATCTTTCTTGTCATTATCTTTTATTTTATTTTAACATATTTTAATTTTTTTTACTATTATTAATATATATATCATATTATATTATAAGGTTAAGGTGCTTAAATAACCATCAACTTTTCTTAAAAGTGAAAAAATAACCATGAACTATTTTTTGGAATAAAAGTAACCATAAACTTCTTAAAATAATGTAAAATCATTAAGTTACTGTAGTAAACCATTAAGTTATTATAGAAAACCCTTATAAAAAACTAATGGCGCTACAGTAACTTAACAGTTTTGCATTATTTTTAAAAATTCATGGTTACTTTTACTCCAAAAAATAGTTCATGGATATTTTTGCACTTTTGTGAAAAATTGATGACTATTTAAGCACCTTAACCCTATATTATATTATATTATTTATATCTATATATTTGTTTATATTATGTATTTTATGTTGTTTTGTGTTTATATGTTGTTAAATTAGTTTATTGTATTTTCACATTACGTTGTTCTATATTCCTTATTTTTCATTTAGTTCCTTTTATTTATAATTTGTTGATTTAATATTGCGTCATTTATATTATTTTTTTATCTTTATGATGTTTTAATTATGTTGTTTATATACACACGTTATTCATACTATTGTTTATGCCTTTTTTCCTTTTCTCTCATTTGGTTTGTTGGTGTGTGTGTTGTTTATACAATAATTATATATGATTATATAGTGTGATCTATATAATTACAAGTCTATCTATTGTTAGATTTAATTATGAATTTTAATTTATTTCATACATGGTTTTTTTAAAAAAAATTTATTGAGTGACCATTAGCCATTATACCCTATATTTTGTGAAGTCATATTACTTTCGATAATAGATCTTTGGTAAAAGATCAAATTGTGGTTCCATAAAAGGCATGGAAAAGGAAAATTTGTGGCATTTTGATAATTAAATTGTGATAAATATTAAAGCCTTGAAGGCTAATGGTTCAAACATTGAATGATACAAAAGGGCACTTTAGCTTTAAAAAAGTATTTTTGTTATGTATTGTCTTAAAGACAAATAACTTGTGGAGAATCATACCATTAAAAAATAAAAGTCTTAAAGACTAGTATCATTATTTGCTAAGATTACATATACCAAATGTAACATCCCAATTTTTAATGAAGTAATTAAATAATTAATATAGAAATCATAACAGATTAAATGGAGATCTCCCT
>JBAGKO010040754.1:0-10209 GCA_037177275.1 Acacia concinna | reverse complement strand
TCATCATTTCATTGAAGAAGAGATTTGATAAATTTTCAAGATCATCACTCAAGTTATCTGTCAATATTACTTAAAGAGAATTTCATACTTCTTATATCACCTCTTGAACATTATGGATTATTTCTTAGCTTTTGTTATCATCAAAACATGGGATCAAGCATTCCCCCCCTTTTTGATGATAACAAAACTTAAGAAATGTTTGCTGAAAAGTTTTCAGAACGAATGGGACCTTATATATCAGAAAATTGAAATCAAAACCAATGGGAGAATAAACACAAACATATATTCATTTCCATAGAAGGTTAGTAGCATATACATTATATCTAAATAATTTTTCAACCAAAAAGATTTCATATGCTAGCTAAGAACAAAGCTAGGAACAGAAAACATAAATCAAAATGAGACTAGGCTATGTCACTATCACTTGTCATTACTTGGATCGCTCTTAGTGCTATGAGAGTTCTCCCCTCTTTGTTAGCATCAGAAAGGGTTGGATTAGTAGGAGAAGCAGGCCTAGTGCAAAGGGGAGTAATAAGAATGGCAAGACCCCTTGAATGGGTTGCAATGGAGTTATGGGAAAAGATGAGGCATCATCAGCCGTATCACCAGTCTGCTGGGCAAGTGTGGGTTTGGGAGAATCAGATGGAGGGTCAGGTAATAGCAGAGGTAGAACTATAATTGGATTAGAAGTGACTGGTACAAATGGGAATAAAATTAGGATCCACATGGTTAGATGTAACACTCACGGTATGGGTACAAATGGTAGTAGCATTTTTTTCAATAATATTTTCAAGCACAAAATAATGAGATGAGGCACTGTGGAAATTGAAAACTACATACACACTTTGTAACCTGTCACAGTGTTAAATAAAAGAAAATGAAGGTTCAAAGTGCTAAAAGAAAAGGAAAATGTTGTGTCTGGGTAACTAGGGTGTGAAATAGAATGCCTCTATCATATCCCAAACCACAAACACACATGCAATTTTGACCAAGAGTCAAGACAAGTTCTAGAGCATGCAAACTACTGAATATGCACTCAATGTATGGATTTATCCTTCCAACAAGGGTTCCTATCTCCTATGTTCATACACCAAGTTTCAAGCAACAAGAATTGGTCACAAGCATTAGGTCACTTATCATGCAAGTCAAACCACAGGGTGAAAATCGAAAAGGTCAAAAGAAACACTCAAGAGCATTCTGGAATCCCTAAAGCACTCACAAAATCCTAGGGGATCCATTGTCTAAGTCTAGAACTACAAAACCCAAGAGTGGTATGGTTTTCAAGAGAAAATGAGGCGTAAAGGTTTTTCAAAATATGCACATGCAGCTTAGAAAACAAGTTCTTTCAAGAAAAATGTCCAGGTCGCGACTTGAAAGGATCCAAGTCGCAATGTAATCATTATAGTAAAGGAAAGAGGCAACCTTGTTGCAAAATTTATTTGGACTCATCCCTTGTGAGAAACATGAATATGTCCAGAACAATGGCAGCTTGTAGACAATGCACCCTTGGTGGAGGTTCTGGAGCAATGGGAAGTGGCTCCAAGATGTGAGGTGGATCCTTGGGTAGTGGCGAATCGGCCCATGTAAAATTCTGCAAGGAAGAAGCATATACGGCGGTAACACCGCCCAAGTAACTGCAGGTACAAGCCAACACGTCTGGGTGCAAGTCTGTGTCTTTGCAAGAACAGATCTTTCAAGCGGCATATCGTGTCCAAGTAATGCAACATTCATCACAATGGGAGCAAGAGTTCAACAAGTTCAGCATGCACAGAGGTTCTTAAATTTGCACATTGATCACAGGACAAGAGCACTTTAACCAAGCGTGATGATGCATGCGGCATGGAATCAATAGAGAATGGAGGGGAATGCAAGCAAAAATAAAGCAAACCAAGGAATTGTTGTCGGACCGAGATTGTCGCACAAATCGGTCTGTCTGAATGACTGCGCCAACTAAAATGCAGTATAGGGGCAACCTATCGTTCTTCTCAAGGAGCGCTAACTGGAATTCCTAAGTTTTTAGGGTTTTGAAAATAGTTTTTGGGTAATTCAAGTTCTTATGTTGGACTAGTCCCTCGGCAGTGTTGGCTCGGCTATCCCCGCTCTCTCAAAAGATATTGGGAGTCTCCTAAAATCTCTGAGTTCAATGTTAAAAACCCTCAACAATCGCTTAGGTCCAATCAAGGAAACCAGCACGCCCAAAAGAGAATCTTAAGGCCTAAACAATCAGCACCCCTTAAGAAAAACAAGAACGATAATGTGCATAATGCAAATGATCAATCACAAGATATGATTGACCCAAGACGTATGAGCACTAGAGATTCACTCAAGGGTAAAAATGTTTAAACTCTCTCCTCTCGTGTTCACGCTCATTCTTCTCTCCTCACTGGGTTCTTTTCGCTCAATATCCAAATAGCAAGCATCCCACCATAGGCTTGCAATGACCCCAGATCTCCACTACGTTCGTGCTCATGCCCGGAATCAAGAGGGCTTTAATGGGTGATAATGGTAGAATAAGGCCACATGGAATGAATGATGAATGTGACAAGAAATTTATACAAATCCACAATAACCACAGTACTCTTCCTAAAAGTGCTAAATTGTGCTTTAATGCAATTACTACTACCAAGTCTCTTGAATGAATGCCTTACATTTGTTTTACAGCAATCTTGAGCTATTGTAGGTCCCCTTTCGACGCGACCCTGCACATGGGTGATGCAGCACCGGTTACTCAGTTACTACTGTTGTGGGTCCCCTTTTTACGCGACCCTGCACATGGGTGGTGCAGCACCGGTTACTCAGTTACCACAACAAGCACTCAATAGGCCTTCGGCCCAACTCATAACTCTCTCTTCAACTCTACCGTTTGACGCGAGTGCCAACATTATATGAAGTGCCCCCGGTTACTAAGTGGAGTCTAGAGATGTCAGCGGAGTTGTCTTTATTCATCATTTTTTTTCTTTTCTTTTTCTCATGGCATTTTAATATGTAAATGGTAGTGGTAATATTTTCAATAAAGTTTTCAAGCACAACTAATGAGATGAGGTACCATGGAAATTGAAAACTACATACACACTTTGTAACTTGTCAAGATGGTTAATTAAGGAAAAGTGATGGCTCAAAGGGTTAAACAAAAGGATAATTTTAATGGCTTGTGTTTGAGTAAATAGGGTGTAAAAACAATGCCTCTATCATATTCCAAAGCACAAACACACATGCAGTTTTGACTAAGAGTCAAGACAAGTTCTAGAGGATGTAAGCTATTGAATATACACTCATTTGTGGGGTATCTTTCTAACAAGGGTTTTTATCTCCTATATTCATACACTAAGTTTCAATTAGCAAGAATTGGTCACAAACATTAGGCCACTTATTACGCAAGTCAAACCATAGGGTGCAAACCAAAAAGGTCAAAAGAAACACTCAAGAACATGTCGAAATCCCTAAAGCACTCAAAATCCTAGGGGATCCTTTGTCTAAGTCTAGAATTCATAAGTTCAAGAGTGGGATTGTTTTCAAGAAATTTTGAAAAATTTTGGCCCATCAACACATCGAGATGGAGCCCTAATATTAAACCCTCTCCCACACTTAAATCTCACAATGTCCTCATTGTGAGGTAAGAGCAATTATCATTCATACCAACCAATCATCCATTTATAACAAGTAGAGCCACCAAAACAATCAGGGATAATTAAAGAAAAGCAAAAAAAATAAAGTAGAACAAATTAAAACAGAAAAACATGGAAAAATAATATGCAGAGCTAGATTTAGCATTTAGGACTTAGCATTTGGGGGGGAATCTAGAATTTCTAAATTCGGGTGAGGTGATAGCGGTGACAGGTTGTTCAAGGAGAGAGAGAGACAGTGATCAAGATGAGCTTATTAATCTCATTACAAGTTTTTTCATTTACGTTATGAGTCTTGTTATTTTCGCTATCGATTATGTCAAAACTTGTTCACCAACCTAAAATGCAAAACCAAGACAAGCTCGTTAATAATCTCGTTACGAGTTTTGTTATTTATGTTATGAGGCTAGTTATTTTCACTATCGACTATATCAAAACATACAAGCACCCACTATATCCACCCAACTTAAAATGCACACGCAGGATTTTGACATAATCAGTAACGAAAATAACAAGACTCATCAAGTACATCACAAAATTTGTAATAGGATTAACAAGCTCGTCTTGGCTTTGCCTTTTACATTGTGAACGTGTTTTAACATAATCCATAGTGAAAATGACCAGATTCATAATGTAAATAACAAAACTTGTAATAGGATTACCAAGGGAGACCTGATCAACACATAACTCTCTCCTCTCTATCAGCCTCTCCCCCTTTCCTTTGTCAGCTGTCACATCAAAGAAAATTTGAAAATCCAGATTCCCTACTGAGATCAGTGTCTTTTTGTAAATTCGGCTCCTTTTTTTGGGTTTCAGATATTCATTTGGTATTTTAATGAAATTTTCCCTAGAAATTATTGCTTTTAATTCACTTTTAAAGTTGAAATTATTATGTTTTTGGAACAAAACAAATACCGCCTATGCAAACAAGTCTTAGTAAACGCAACATTTGTAAGTAAAAAAAATTAGGACAGATTGTTGTGGACGGTTTGTGAGTATATGAGCCTTTATACATTCAAAACATGTGAGTATTTGTTTTGTTAGTTCCAACCAACATAAAGGTAACTAACACTTCCTTCTATACAACACTTTATACGAAGCCATTTGAAAACTCATAATAACTATTGTTGTAAGCAAACTCTGCAAGTGGAAGGAAAGGATCCTGACTTCCCTTAAAGTCTAATACACATGCTCTCAGCATATCTTCTAACATCTGTATGGTTCTTTTTGTCTGTCCATCCGTTTGGGGATGATATGCCATATCGAATCTCAATTTGGTACCCATAGCTTCATGTAAAGACCTTCAAAAGTTGGAAGTAAAATGAGGATCCCAATTAGAAATAATGCTCTTCGGTGTACCATGGAGTTTTACTATCTCCCTAATTTATATCTAAGCTAACTTGTCAAAGGAATAGTTGGTGTTAATCGGAGGGAAATGGGTTGTCTTTGTCAATCGATCAATGATTACCCATTAACCATATTGTGTCATAATTTCTTATAATGGACAAGTCTATCACAAAATCCATAGTATTACTCTCCCATTTCCATTCAAGAGTCTTAGGAGTCCTAACAGTCGTTAATGCTCGGCTTTCACCTTTTGATAGGGAAGACAATGTGTAACCAGTTTGGTTATATCTCTTTTCATCCCTAGCTACCAATACATGGACTTTAAGTCATGATAAACGCCTAGGTGAAGAGTATATTTACTTTTATGTGCCTCATCTAGGATTTGCTGTCTTAGATTTTTCTTTAGTGGAACTTATACTCTCTTCTTATATCTGACTAGTCCACTGGGTGATAGATCATATTCTTGAGTCTCTTTTTCTTTCTATCATGCTTTTTGATGGACTTTGCTTGCGCATCATGCATATGAGCTTCTTTGAATGTAGTCTTTAGGTCATTCTCTACTTGACTAACATTACTGGCAATAAACACTTTTTGATGGGTCAAACTCAAATCTCATAATTCTTCTATCAGTTTCAGTTCTTGTATAATCATTGTTGCCACCTGTACTATCTTTTAGCTTAGTGCATCAGTGATGGCATTGGAATTACCTGGATGATATTTAATCTCTAGATTATAGTCTTTCAGCAACTCCATCCATCTACGTTGCCTCATGTTCAATTCCTTCTTATCATAAAGGTACTTGAGGCTCTTAAGGTTGTAGTATGAATCTACAGTGGCACCATATAGAAAACGTCTCTTGATTTTCAAAGCAAACATGATCACCACTAACTCTAAATCATGAGTGGGATAGTTCATCTCATGAGGCTTTAGCTGACGAGAGGCCTATGCTATCACTCTGCCCTACTACATCATAACCCATTCCAATCTATTCTTACTAGCATTATTGTATACCTTGTAGGTTAGTCTAAGATCTTGGATAATAAAAAATGGTGCGATTGTTAAGCTTTCTGGAGCTCCTCTCACATTGGTCATCCCACACAAATGATTGAGTCTTTCTTGTTAATTTGGTTAAGGGCAAGGTCATTGTGAGAAATTGTGGATAAATCTTCTATAATATCCTATAAGACCTATAAAGCTGTGTATCTTAGCTACAATTTTTGGCTTCTTCTAATTTAGTACTACTTCCACTTTACTGGGATCTATAGATGCCCTTTCTTGTGAGATAACATGGCCCAGGAATTTAACTTATGAAAGCCAAAACTCACATTTACTCAGTTCGGCATAGAGTTGCTTCTCTTTTAGAATTCCCAGCACTAATCTTAAGTTCTTCTCTGCTTTAAGAATAAACTAGAATGTAATCGATGAAGACTACAACAAAATGATCTAGATATTGATGAAAGATTTAGTTCATGTAGGCCATCAACATTGTAGGGAAACTCATAGTGCCCATATATGATTCTGAACGCAGGTTTTGGTACATCCTTTACTTTCACTCCTAATTGATGATATCTTGATCTTAGATCAATCTTTGAAAATACACAGGAACCAGACAAATGATCTAAAAGGTCATCAATCCTAGGGAGTTAATATATGTTCTTGACAGTTTTCTTATTCAACTCTCTATAGTCAATACACAGTCTTAAGCTTCAGCCTTTCTTTTTAACAAATAACACTGGGGCTCCCCATGGTGATCTATAAACCATTTTTCAAGTAGCTCTTCAATATATTTTTTTAGTTCTACTATCTCATTTAGGGCCATTTATATGGGCTTTTGGATATAGGTCTAGCTCTAGGCACAATCTCAATCACAAACTCCCCTATAGGTATATTCTCAAGTATTGCTCCACCATTTGTTTGTATAGAGAAAAGAAAAATATACCCTTGAAACCCCTTATGCAAACATTTTTCAACTTCAGGCACTAAGATGAAGTTCAAATCATTATTCATACTAGCATTTATTTGTGGATTAGGATAGACGATCTTCATATTTTGACAGTCTAGTAGTACACTATGGATTCAGCTCCCTTGACATTCACAACACAATTGAAATAGGCTTATGTCATAACAAATTTGGCATCTATAGGTATTGACACAACAAGATCAAATGCCAATTTATGCACACTTAGTTCTAATCATTTCATACAATCGTACACAATGAAAGAATGGCTATACTACCATTAAGGAAAATCATACCATGTATCATCTCAGGGGATTTTTGTGAATCTTCTTGAGTCACTACGGCCATGATTCCTTAGTCTAAGCTCCCTATAATGTCACGAACAATTGGTGGCAACGTGACCCAATTTCAAGCAAGCATAACATATTATCTGATTGTTAAGGACAAGGTAAGGTCTACCGAGATGTTGTAGTTTACCACACCTTATATAAGTTTGAGTCACTAGAGGTCCTTGATAACCCCAATTTTTAGGTTGGAAAGGCTTCTTATTGTTTCTCTTTTATGAGAATTCTCGGCCTTTTCACTTCTATAAAGAACTTCTACTATCACCCCTTATGTTCATACCATCTTTTAGGTCACTTAGTGTCCATTAGAGTTGCATTGTGTTGCAGATAACATAGAAACTCACAACTAAAAATTTTGTTTCTGGCAGGTGCTGTTCACTACCAAAATAGATTTTTGGATAAACTTTGAAAAACCACAACCAAATGTAGAAAAATTGAAATAACATGCTTCTAATTTCTACAGAAAGCCCTTTGAAGGCTCTATAGGGAAAAATAGTTTCATACTCCATTTTGTATGCATCAATACCAGAATTGTACGGAATCCAACTCTATCTTTTTTGGTAAAACAATTTTTCCCAGTTTTGAACTTTAACTTTAAAAATTCATAACTTTGCATACAAAATTCCAATTCCTAGATTTTACCTATCAAAATGAAGCTTAGCATGTCACCTATTATCATGCAAAATTAAAGGATCTAGATAAGTCATTTGGTACAAAACAAAACTTATACAAGATTACTCTTCCATTCCTTGTATATACATATAATAAGCCACATAGCCTTCATATAGTATATACATATAATAAGCCACATAGAATTCATCCATGTACTCCCTTTCCATTCCTCTTTGATGATTCAGGCCCTAATTCATGGTTATTGATTAGGAGGTAAGATTCTTGAGAATCCCAATAGTAAGTTACAATAATACTAATCTCAAACAAGCAAGCAATATGTGACAAACATGAAATTAACTTAGGGAGCTACCATGCTTTGCATGCCTTATGGCACCATCGCCTTAGTGCACATCACATTGAGCACAAGCTATAGCATTCACATGTTAGGAGTGCAACAAAACATAGTAGTCATCATCATGACAACAATCAAAGCAATCTCAAGCTCAATCAAACATGCACATGCAAAACCACAAGACAAGTAAGCAAGTAATGATATTAGAAATTATGTAGCTATGCTACCTTGATCTTTGATCTTTGCTCTTGGCATTCAATTTTAGCTTCCTAAGGGTCTCTTCTATAAATATCAAACTCTAATCAAGTGAAGAAGGTACAACAACCATTAACAACAATCATAAACCACAAAAGCTTACTTGCTGAAATTTAAACCCCTTCCCTTACTCTGTATGGTGTCTTAGGGTTTAATACTCATTCCCTATTGTAAAAATATTGGACCAACTTATTCCCACACAATTTATTGTGTAGAATAAATTTTTGAACTCAAAATATGAAATAAAAATACCTTTGTCCAGTAAGTGCTCAAACCGAACAACACCCTTTTGTGCCAAGGTATTCTATTTTGGGAGAATTTCATATAGAGACCATAGTTAGGAATTATTATCAAATTAGTCCTAAAACATTCTGAAACATCAATTCAGACCCAAACACCAATTTGAAATTAATTTTCATGGTAAAATAACTAAATTGCCCTTCCTTTTTTTAATAAAACATTTTTTTCCTGGCCCTCTCATGTCGGCCCCACGCTAGAGCTCATCCACCGGACGTTGAACCAAAGGTGGCCAGAACTTTTCTGGCTAAGGGGGGAGTGGGGTACGAACCCCCCTTCCCTTATTTGTGAAGAATATGGCTTGCCACTTGGGTTAGGCATCCTCTTCAATACATATATGCACTAAAATATATTTGTAATAAACTTAAGTCCCTGCCCACTTACATTTTGATGAACAAGTGATTTACACATAACAAATATGTAAAATGGCCCTATGAACAAGTGAAAATTTTTTATGATGGGTACACTTATGCTTCTTTATTAACAAGTCCTTGTGAACTAAGAACAAGTGAATAGGCTATATTAACAAGTGAAACACGGTGGTGCAATACAATATATATAGATATAATAATTTTTAACATTGTTAATAAGTCCACCATGTTTCACTTGTTCACCACCGTGTTTCACTTGTTCATATGATCCATTCACTTATTCTTGATTCATAAGGACTTGTTAATAAAGATATATGAGTGCACCCATCGTAAGAATTTTCTACTTGTTCACCACTGTGTTTCACTTGTTTATATGGCCCATTCATTTGTTTTTGGTTCACAAGGACTTGTTAATAAAGATGAATGAGTATACCTGTCATAAGAATTTTTCACTTGTTCACCACCGTACTTCACTTGTTCATATGGCCCATTCACTTGTTCTTGGTTCACAAGGAATTGTCAACAAAGGTGCATGAGAGCACTTGTCGTAAGAATTTTCCACTTGGTCACCACTATGTTTCACTTGTTCATATGGCCTATTCACTTGTTCTTGGTTCACAAGGACTTGTTAATAAAGATACATGAGTACACCTGTCGTAATAATTTTTTACTTGTTTACCACTATGTTTCACTTGTCCATATGGCACATTCACTTGTTTTGGTTCACAAGGACTTCTTAATAAAGAAACATGAGTGCACTCGTCGTAAGAATTTTCCCACTTGTTCATAGGGCCATTTCACATGTTTGTTATATGTAAATCACTTGTTCATCAGAATGTAAGTGGGTAGGAACTTAAGTTTATTACAAATATATTTTAGTGCATATATGTATTGAAGAGGATGCCCAGCCCAAGTGGCAAGGCAACCTCTTCACAATTGAGGGGAGGGGGTTTGAACCCCACTCCCCCTTAGCCAGAAAATGTTTTTTTCTAGCCACTTTTGGTGGGCACTACGCTAGAGGTCAGCCCCTGGCGGGGGCCGACGGTGGAGC
>JBAGKO010040717.1:0-10210 GCA_037177275.1 Acacia concinna | reverse complement strand
TTAATATTACATCATAACCATTACATGTAATTATTGCAAAAGTTAATGTCCTTTATTGTCATTTTATACTAAAAAAAAAGCTATTATGATAACATTATCCAAACACTCCTATTTTTTTCAAACCATGGTTTCACAAAAGCTATTCTGAAAAATCTCTGCTGCAAAAGCTATTCTGCAAAAGCCAATCCAAACGGGCCCTAAATCCGAGTATGGAGCTAGAGGATTGTTAACAATGGCAAGCTCCATGTTTGTATTGTGAGTCATAATTGTCAAAAAGTTAGCACATCTCATGACTTCTCTATGATCATGTACAATCTGAAGGTCCCAATTAGAAAAAAATGAGAGTTCTAGTTTCATCAATTTCATGTTGGAGAGGATGGTAAATTCCACCATCAACCATAAGGGTATGGATTGCTTCAGTAGAATCTGAGTACAACCGAATCTTGTTGAAGCCCAACTCTCTACACACCTTCTGTTCAATGTGAATATCAATTATTTCTGCCATGGTGGAAGAGCAAGTCCCTAGGTTCTGTAAGAAGCCTCCCATCCAATGCCTTATATGGTCCCGTATTAGTCTGCCAATAGTCGCTCTCCAACGTGACCTGACGGATCCATAGACGTCAATCTTGGCATATCCTTCTGGTGGTGGACACCATTTGTCTTTAAGTCTAGATGGTAAATTATATATTTTATGTAGCAGTTTTCCACCTTCCACTCCTTCCAATAGCAAGAATTTGCACTGATGAATTAATAAAAGATGGTTAATGCTATCTCTCTCAAAAGCTTGACAACATCTATTATTCCAAACGGTCCAGCACACTAGTCCGAAGATTTTTGTCCAAGGCCATTTACGAAAGGATGATGATCCCGCATTGTGAGAATTGTTTCAAGATAGACATATTTGCAAATTACCACTAAAGAAAGTACTATGATATACAAAATTAATGATAAAAAGCTACACAGATGATGCATTCTCACAATCTCTCAAGATGTGTATAATAGACTCCTCTCTCATGGACAATGTCTTTGTCTTAAGGCATGACACGAACTATATATTTTTATTAATCTTTACAAATGTTTGCTAACACAAAAATGGGCATTACATGAAAATATTGTTGTCAAATTCATTGATTTGACTATTCAAGTTTATTGGTTTGACGTTTTTAATTTATAAGTTATAAGAGATTGAGTATGATTTTATTTAAACCCGTGCTAACCATAAATTTGGCTAAATTTACAAGTTTTACACACTGAGTTTTCCAAATTTATATTTTTACTTTATAAAATTGCGTTAACTTACTTTTAAACTCGTGTTGCTTTAATCATCTTTAATGACTTTACATTTAAACTTCATAGAATTATTTTTATTGGATACAATAAATTATTAGAGTTGATAGATTTAAATTTAGCTATTCATGTTCAAAATGTGTTTAAATTAAATTATCATCATTTTTATATTTTTACTATATACTTTTAATATTTATTAATAAAAGTGAACTTTTACAAGTTTATGATTGGTTTATATTCTTATAATGAGTTTACTCACACATACGACTTGACAACTTTGCATGAAAATATAAAAAGACGAAAACAAACACAAAACACAAAGACAGTCCGCATCAGCAACCCCCATCTCGCTTGACTCTGCAGCAACCTGAAGAAGGAGACCATTAACTTGAAGACGTTGGAGTTTGGTCTTCAGTTAAGCAGCACTACGTTGAAATTCTACTCTGCTTCGCCTTGTGAAGTCGGCAATTTTTTTGTTTTTTTGGGATACAAAGTCGGCAATTTAAATGGCAACAGGTAAGAATCCATGTGTTTGGGCATTGGGTTCTCCTACTAGTTTGGCCCATTTACTGCCCTGGTCCAATTCTCCCATCTGTTGGACTTTTCCAACTAAGATGGGTTCTGTTTACCATGAAAAATAATAATAATAAAAAACCATATTAATTGTAAGGGAGAAAGTCCAAATTTAAAAATAAAAGAAACAATATTGTTATGAACATCTATAACAATTATCTATTTCTTATGGATATTTTTTTTGAATAATAGAGAGATAACATTGGTGAGATCCACAGTGTAAAAATTAACTAAAGTTAGCTTCATATAATGACGTTATTATATTTGTTATTAAATAAATTACTTATTGTCACCTTTTACACTAAAATATATAGTTCTTATAAATATTTATAGTGATGTTTTTTTGTGTGCTAAATTTGTATTTTCGCCCTAATAATAATTTATAAAATTATAATTCACTCCTTTTGGTCATTGATGTAAGAATTATTTAACTAACTTGATTAGATTAAGGAAGGTAATTAAGTTAATTAATTATATAATCCTAGAATACCCATGTTTAACTTATAATCTAAATTTCTCATAGCCTACATAGTGATCTTCTACGACCTACGTGTTTGATTCTGGTTTAGAGGTTTTCTTTTTAACTGAAATTTTTATGTACTCAAAATGATTTTTTACCGTTTATAGATTAAAAATGAATTAATATATTCGTCTATTGTTGTTTGAGGAAAAAATTCAATCACTTTGAATGAGTACCCAGCTGCATGAAAATATTTTTTTTAAAAAGCTTAAAATTATTTATTAAAAATAGTAGAATTTTTCTGTGTGGCATTAATGAATTTCTCTTTAGTAGCTAGTATTACTCACTTTATAGAATGAACGGTACACTATTAAATTTTTATTTTTAATTATTGTTGAGGGAGTATTACTAAAATAAAGGAAAAATGACATTTAAATATCATTTGAAATTGTAAAACCCAAATTGGTCTTTTAACATTTCAAAAAGACATTAAGGTACTATGGACCAAATTGGGGTTTTTAATTTTTTCTGAAGTGAAAAGTGATCCGGAAATTAGCGAATTCCATTACTATTATTGTAAATCTCATTACTCAACTTGCGAAAAATCCTCTCTCTCCTTTGTTTTTCAAATTTGCTGATGTGAAAAGTGATCCACAAACTAACGAATTCTATTACTATTATTATAAATCATATTACTCAACTTGCGAAAATCCCTTATCTTCTCTGTCAGGGACACATTCCTCTCTCCTCTGTCACTATGCATCAGTCAGTGTCAGTGTCAATATCAGATGAATAGTGCTGCCAGAGGGAGAGAGAAGAACAGAGATAATAAAATTATAGCGAAATCCATTACTCTTATTGCAGATCCCATTACTCTTATAGCGAAATCATACTATTGTTCACATTAGAAAATTTAAAAAACCCAATTTGGTCTATGTCTTTTTGAAATATTAAAAAACCAATTTATGTTTTACAAATTCACATAGAATTTAAGTGGAATTCTTCCTAAAATAAATTTAGAAAAAAAGTGATAAGCATGTGAAATAAGTATTGCATTTAAGACTAAGACAAACTATCCTGGTAAGGACATTAAGGATAGAGTGTTTGGGTAACCCCTAAACTATGGTTTTAGAAATATTTTTTCGCAAGTTGAGACAAAATTCTTCTAACGTACTTACCTCTTAAATTGTAAAAGCTAATGGCCACTTATGTATTTGGCTCCTCTTTTCAAACTTAGATTTTGGCCCAAAACTATGTTTCAAAAGAGAAGTAGCTAAACACTTAGTAATTATTAAAAATAATAGTTTTGGGCTAAATCATGGTTTGTGGGTCTAAAACATAGGTTTTGAAAAAGCTATTTTTTGGCTTTCTCTCTCTCCCCCTCTCTTCTTTTTCCTCTTTCCTCGTTTTTCACTCTCTTTCTCGTTCTTTATTCTCTATGCAATTATCATAAAAGTTAATGTCTTTTGGGCCATTTGAACATAAAAAAAATATTTTGGTAACATTTATTTAAATATTATCATTTTATTAAATTCACTTTTCTCACATAAGTTATTTTGCTTAGAAGCTATTTTCTAAAATCACTCTTATTACTATTTTTCCATAAATAATTCTCAAAAGGCTAATCCAGATGCACCCTGAGACAAATTTTATGACAAGGTCTTACATTAAAGACTAGATATGAAAAGTATACTAGATATACAAATGAAATGTAAATTTTATGTAGTGTTTGATAATTCTATGGATTAATACTTGTATCATTGTTGGCTTTTACAGTTTAATGGAATTTTGATTTTTGTTCTTAAAATTTCCAATTAGTTTCGATCCTTGTAGTTTCAGATGGTTTTAGTTTAACAATTGATCCTAGTATTTTTAATGAATTTTGGTTTTATATTCATAAAAGGTTCTTATATGAAACTATGAGAACTAGAACTAACAATTTGAAACTGTAAGAATTAAAATCAAAATTCAATCAAACTTTAAACATCAATACTAATGTTTGCACCAAGAATTATGGGAGGTGCAACATGGATGGTTTCAAAGAGAGGATGAGGCTCACAATTGTTATTGATCAAAAGTGAAATGCCAGATGGAGTTCACCTAACGGCAATTCTCTAATGTTATGTTTGGATGGGAGAAAGAAGGGGAAAATAAAGATGAATTTTAAAAACTTCTATAAATAATAAAGGAATTTATTATTTTTATGAGTTTTCTCCACAAAATTTCTCTCCCTCCAAATTTTCTTTCCATTTAAAGATAAGGTAAAACTTACTTTTCAGTGTGAGATATAAGATCTAATTGACATTATTTTGGAGAGATTAAAAAAGTTGAATGAATTACTTAATCATAATACATGCGGTATATAATTAGATTATATATCCATTTATAAGTCATCCAAATTAGTTTGGAGAAAAAATATAAACATAAATACTTTAAAGTAATTATTTAATTTCATCGATTTCTATAAAAAAAAGTCAATTGAGTCTTATATTTAAGCCCGAAGGTAATAATAATAATGATTGTGGGTTTTCTCAAAACGAAGGATTGGCATCTCCCTACTTTGTTTTGTACGAGAGATGTTAATGGATGGCTTTTAGGTGGACAGACGAAATTCATCAAGGATGAGTGCGTCGTAATGTTCAATGCTTTTTGTTATGGCCAACTTTTACCACCAATCTAAACAAACAGTTACCTCAACTATGTTAAGAAATCACATTTATGCAAATAAAGATAGAACTCTTTTCAATTAAAATCAACTATTTAAAACTGCAAAAATTTCAACCAAAATTCGACCAGATTGTAAGAATCAATAGTAATATTAACACTAATTCTATTTTAAATCAACTTTGTAAGATCTTAAATTGACAGTTGAAGTGATTGTTGATTTTGGAAGGAAGATGTGCTTGCATTAGCATATACCAGAATGTAATGCCTAATTCACCACTCAGTCTCTAGCTAACCCTCCTACCCCTCTCTATAGCTCCCCCTTCCTCTTTCTTATGATAAACCTTATGCAAAGGCCATAACACATCACTTCAATGGGTGTTGAGAGGAATTGTGACAGGAAATCAGATGTAGTGCCGGCGGGTTCACGTTACTTTGCGCCAAATAGTGCGGATTTAACCCAAAACCAAATCCTTCCAAAATGTCACCCAAAGACCTCAACGAATTATCTGTTAAGGGATAGTACTTCCAACATTGTTCTTCCATGAAGAAGCTCACATAATTAATGCGTCTCCAAGGGAAATTAAATTGGGAAACCAATGATAAACCTTGTGGGGGGGGAAGAAACTGAAGACAATATTCAATCAGTAATATGCTATGCACCCTACTTCATGAAGCTATTTGAGTCATTATCTCCATGGATTCCAAGAACAAGAAAATAATCTCATTCTTAGTGATTAAATAATGAAAAAAATTGTAAATGTAACAGAAAAGGAAGTAGAAGATTGATTTCAAGGCTGAAGGTATCAGGTGGGAAGTTTCGGAAGGATTGGACGCTGAAGGAGGAAGAAGCTCAAAGCATGTCATTCTAAAAACACTTGGCAAGGGTAAGCAAAGAGGTGGGTGAAGATGGAGGCATTGAAGAGATGGAAGAAGAAGAAAATTGGGGTTAAGATTGATGAAAGTGAAATAAAAAGCCCAGAAATGTAAGAGCAAGAAGATAAAGGTAAAGAACGAAGATGATTGAAACAGGAAAAAAAATGGAGGGTGAAGGGATGGAGTGTAACATCCTAATTTTTACATTATGATTTAATTATAATTAAGAAACAATTTTTTATGACAAAATAATTTATTTAAAATATAATTTATGAAAGTAAAATAAGTTAGAGGAAAAAAGGGAATAATAATATTTTATCAATTTTCTTATTATTAATATTATTTGAAAAAAAAACAACAACAAACAAATAAGAAAGAGAAGAAGAAATGATAGTAATAAAGCATATATTTATATACACAAAAGCTCATGTGTGTATGTGGAGAAGAAATTATAAAAAAAAAAAAGTGCGTGTGTGCATTTCAGTAGGAATGTAGGGGAGAGGGAAAGAATTAAAAAAAAACTAAAACAATAATAAAATAACTAAAGGGGGCACATGACCCTTTTAATATATCATGTGGGGTTGGGGGTATCACTTCCCTGTAGTGGCTATAGTGAAGTGAAGCATAGGCGGATTCGAGAGTAATAGAAGTAGTAACAGTTTTGAAATTAAGGTTATAGACAAATTTTGAGTTTTGTGAGTAGATATCTATAAGAATGTAAAGCAATGTTAGTAATTAGTTTTAATCAGTTTAGTTTTGTCACTTGGTTGTTGTAAGATTTTATATTTTTTTAAAAAAATCAGATCCTAAATAATTTCATAAATAATGCTTCTATCAATTAATTTTGGATAAAACAATTTATTTATCTTGATGGAGATATTGTTTAAGTTCTAAATGGTTTAGATTGTTTAATTAAGCGAAGAATTATAATTTATAAATTTTACATGTGAAATCTTTATGATTAAATTGGGGATTTTGTTTAGTGGATGATAATTATTGTTCCAAATGAATTATTTGGGTTAAGAAAAATACTTGAATTCATGTTAAAACAAATAATTGGATTATTGTGTGAAATTGTAATTTTTGGGTAATTTATTCTAAACTTTAAGCTTATGGAAATAGGTTAATTAAGTTAATTTTATTTAAATAATAACACAAAGAGTTATTAATGTGTAGTAATTGTTTGTCATAGATTGATTTGTGACTTGTGGTTGAGCTTGGAGTTTGGATTATTATGGTAAATTTTACTTTAGCAAGAGGTAACCACTTTCTTCTTGTTGTGCATGTTTGTGAGTGGTTTATATATATATATATAGATATATAAATATATATATTTATATATATAACATAAATTTACAATTGATTTGTGATATGAGCTATGAAGTTATTTTATTATTGAAATTGTCATGTGGGGCTTATTTTATAGAGTATTGGATAGTAATATAATATTATATGAATTGAATGTTGATTTATGATATTAGAAATTCTCTTGATAGTTTGAGAACTGATAGTGAAATGTGATGATTTATGATGGTTATATCTGTTGAATATAATTATATCTCTTAAGTATTGTTGTGAGAGGGGATGACAGATGTAGAGTTCATGGGAAGTTATTCTAAAGGAAATAAAGGGGTGAAATCTTGTACAACAAGATGAAATAAAGTTGTGGGCTTCCAAGTGTACATTGGTTAGCTTTTCGGCTCAATTATGTTTTAGTAGGACTTTGACACCCCACTAAAGTATTAGAGGAGGAACCCATGGTCCGGTCTTGTGCTTTGTGGATTTTGGCTGGTCCATATCACTTGATCAGTAAGTTTATTGAGTTGAACTACCAGTCACATGAGTGAATACTAGCTCATGGGTTCAGTTAGAGGAAATAAGGAAGGTCAGAGAGTAAATTGTTGTGTATTGATATTTGTGCACCAATGTTATAAATATGAAAAATGAGATTTTGATATTGTCAATTGATATACTAGTAACCTTATGATATTTTGATAATATTGTATATTTATAATTGTTTCTATTTGACACCTCATGGGTACTTACTTGTATCCCCAATGAGATAGTTTGTTGGTTACTGAGATATTGTTCACCCCTTTGATTTAACATTCTTTAAGTGATAGATCCCGTAGTGGTCTAACATGGGAGACTCCAGAAGATTAAGTTATTTCTTCTAAGAGTAGTGCTTTCATTATTTTAGTTTATGCTGGATTATTATATATTGCCACGTTATGACTCATTTCCATATTTTAGTTTATTTTTAAGATTTGATAAATTATTACATATCTTCAATTTTCTATTAATTGGCTACCTTTAGATGATTTTGAGTGGTCTTAAGATTGTATTTCAAGATTTATGGTTTGACATTTTAATTTGAGTTAGGTTTGATAAGAAATATTTATTTGGCCATCAAGAAGCCCAAACCTAATTATGTGCTTGAATAAAAGGGTTTTATTATTTTAATCATAATAGTTCTTTTAAAATTTTAGTTTTACATTTTTCTATCATAGTTAACTTATTTGATTATAATTATATAATTACAATTAAATTAGAATTTGAATGATGATTTAATTAATAATTGAGTTAATTTTCTATTAGGAAAAAGGGTTTTTACATGAAGCAATGAAAGAAAGCCGGGAGGTTTTCGTTGTGACTCATTTCTAACTTTATTTCACTATGCTTTCTATTCAACCTTTCTTTGGTTCATAGACTATTGGGGTTATGTGGTAGTTTCTGGATATGCGAAGGAGATAAAGATGACAAGAAGAGTTGGGTAAAGATAGAGTGAGTTGGCAAGATGAGGTGCATATATGGGGCGTAAAGTAGGATTAAGTCAAAGTTAACATTTTAAACGGCGAGTGCAAAATCGCTACATTTTTTATACTTATGGGGCAAAATAACTCGTAAAAAAACTTTCAGATACCTACTATTCCTGAACTAAAGCTTTTAGGGCAAATTGGACGTTTTCCCAAAAATTAATAATGATTTTGCTTTTTCCCAAAAAGAAGATTTGGTAGCTCCCTGCTTTGTTACATGTGAGACCCTAATGGATGGCTTATGGGTAGACAAATGAAGCTCATTAAGGATGAGGGTATCATAATGCTTGATGTGTTGTGTTATGCCTAACTTCCACTATAAGTCTAAACATACACTTATCTCAACCACGTTCGAAAGTCACATTTATATAAGTTGAAACAAAACTCTTCTCATATATTTACCTCATATGTTGTAAATCATGTTTGAAAAGTAACTTTTATTATCAATCTAAATAGTTACCTAATTAGCTTCATGATTTTGATAACCTTATTCTTGTCAATTGTTTAAATCAAAACAACACATCTCTTTGGAGTTATGATATTTTGTTACAGAATATCTTTACTACAAAGATGCCAATAAGAAATAACTCTTGCTTACATAGGTTTTTTTAATCAAATAATATAAATAGTAATTTTTTTAAGCAGATGCAATAAAAAATAAAGCATTTAACAAGATGCAACAGGGGAAATCGTTCTATGTTTGAAAGATTTGTGGAAATCGTTTAAAGTTAGTACGATTTGCGTTATAATGCGTGCGGGGGTCCGGTATGCTTAAAGAACTCGTACCAACATGGCACGAGTTCTGCGTTGTTCATATGAACAGTGCAGAACTCCTGCCATGTTGGCACGAGTTTTGCACTGTTCATATGAACAGTAACACCTGCGCAACTCATATTCACGTGAACGAAAAAAGCTGTTTTCCCTACTTTTTTCATCCCACGCCGAACCAAACCTAAGCCATGCTTTGTTTTTTTTTCAAATTTGTGTACAGTTTTGTAGTGAAGTTAAATAATTGAACGTTGGCGACGCAGTATAAATAGGCTATAAGTCTCTCTTAAGTTCTTCAAACTTCCTTCACAAAGTTTCTTCATCTTCTTCTTCATTCAGCCTTCCTTTGCAACATTTTGCTCTCCACTTGCGTCTTCATTCACCACCTATTTTTTTGCTTAGTTGTTTCTTCAACTTAGCTCATTTCTTTATTTATCTGTCTCATATCCCTTCTTCTAGCTTTCTACTGCACTATTGACTTGATTCTTATTTTTTACGGATTGCGCACTGATGTTTAGAAGTTTGGGATTCCTAGTAAGTAATGTCGAATATATTATCTTTACATTTAATTGTTTGTAATATTTGTGATGATCTTACTATAATGTTCATATTTAATGTTATTTGTAGACGATCTGTATTTTTGAAGAAGTTTGAAGATCAAGTAGAAGCCTTTTATTGAACTGTAAGTGTACTACTGTGTTGTTCAAATGTATTATTCTCTTATGAATATGTCATTATTTTTTTTGTCAGTTATGAGTATGTTATT
>JBAGKO010040667.1:0-10215 GCA_037177275.1 Acacia concinna | reverse complement strand
CTTGGGATCAATCAAACTTTTCTTGATTTGGACCAGTGCTTTCACTGCAAATGGTACAGAGCACAAAACATAGACCATACATTAGGCTCAGAAGTTTCATTCACCAAATCGAATTATGCTGCAGCTTGAGATAAAATAAGATAAAACGTTAGGAATGTAGCACGTTTTCTACTTGGCCTAACAAGAAGAATGGTAAGACGACAAAATACAAAGACTATTCTTTAATGACCACGAGAGGTAAGAGGAGGCCCGCAACTCCAACTTCAAAACTTTCACCACAAGGACTAATTATCCTTCTACTTCTGCTTGTCAGTACTAGCGTTTGAACTTGGAACCTCAAGGTAATACTTTTTTTCAGGTTACCATGAAGGTCAAATATGCTAGTGAAGACTGAAGAGTGAAGAACCTTTAGAGTAAGCTAGCAAGGGGTAAGCAAAATGTGGAGACTTTTTTCTTTTGGCATTACCATTAAGAGTCAACACACAGACAAACGGAGTTTATGAAGAAAACTTTATGTAGGAACTATTAAATTTAGAATTTTCTAAATGGCAACAGCCAAGCCATTTTCCTACTTTAAGTGATGTTTTGACACAATGCAGAATCATGATTCAATATGACGTACTTGTCCACAGAGCAGAATAAAGCACGAGAGAAACAGATAAGAAGGTGAAAGTGTGACACAGATAGAGCCAATCCATATAAACGTTAAAATTCACCTTCCGAAGGATGTGTCTTTTGTGCTGCTGCTGTGAGAATGAAAAAGAAAAACGAAAAAACCAGGCCAAATCCATATAATCTCGGACCCAGCATCCCAATAACCTGGAAATAGGGTAGAAATGAATAAAAAGGGATCACCAAATGGAACAAACGAACAAAGCATCAAGGCATGTGAAGGATCAGTGTCAATCATGTTGTAGTGTTGAACATAAAGAACGTTAAGAGAGATTTATCATAGGCCTAAAATTTCTTCAATCAGAGCACAATTAAATGAGTATATAAACAGAAACCGCGAAATGTCATTTGCTTATAAGTGACATTAACAAATGCGAAATGGAAAAGAAGCTGAAACATGCTTTATACAACAACTTGTGTTGATTTTGGTTCGAATCATTCTCTCTTGCTGGGGAATGAAAATCAAAAACTTGAAATTGCAGAGAGCAATAACGAAGAAAGAAAAAAGGGTGGGGAAAATGGATGTTGAGCTGAAAAAAGAATGAACAAGAAATCAGAGTCCCAGTGTACAGAACAGAATCCAAAAAAGAGTCTCACCAGAGAATTCAGACGAGTACAATGAGAAAAAATCACCAAGTGGGGGCTTGAAACCCTAACAATATAAGTCCAAAAGTCAATGCAGGTAATGGAGTGGGTAGGAACTTGCTTGCCAAATCATTTTCTCCATCATGACGGAACTATTTTATCCCTATTATCACTATAACGATGTGTGAGGACGGGAAGAAACAGTCTTTTTTTTTTCCTTTCTCTTTTTTTATTTTTTTGTTCAAGCAACGTCGTCATGGTGATGAGCTGATCGATTCTGAATATTCAAAAGACAATCGGTAGGTAGATTTGAACTAAGGCAGCCACCTTTTCGATATTTTATCCGATTTTTTCTGAACTTTCACTTTCCACTTACACTGAATGAACAGACAGATCCAAAACCAAAAGGGACGCGAAAGAGTGATATACGCGCCAATCCAACGCGTGGGCCTAGTAGGTAGAAATGTGAAGCCTGAGGCAAAACGCGGTTGGCAGATGCGGCAGCCGGGGTCAACGATGTGATCCTGTCTGTCCGAAGCCCATGACTTAGAGTTCCAGATGCTCCCATATAATAATGCCTAATCATGAATAAATTATTACTCCCTCCACTCCTAATTATAAAATCTCATTAATTTTTATAAAAATTTAAAAAAAATTAATTACATTATTTAATTATGTTATATATTATATTTTATTACATTATATATTAATTCATAAATAAATCAAACAATATAATTTAAAGAAAAAAAACAAATTTTATTGTCTTAAAGTAATGTTATTATATTTATTTATGATTCTCTAAAAAAGCCAACGAGCCCTTATAATTAGGACCGGAGAGAGTATTTACTCTTGTTATTTTTATAAATAACTTCCTCTCTTTTTATGTCCTAGTTATTGCAAATAATTTTGTTGTTGTGTCTTAAAATTTAAACTATTTTTCCCCATATTAAATACATTTGTTTATACAACTTTGGATTCTTATATATAAGAGTCTTTTTTTAATTGTTTTTTCAATAAATACAAGATCCATTTTAAATTTATCTCAATAATAAATATATTTTTATCCTATATATATTCTTTTTCATCATTTTCTTATTATTACTCTATTTCTTTCTCTCTCTCACTCACAAACAAGGGCATTTTTGGGGAAAAAATTAAATTTCTTACATAATTATTGCATTTAACCACTTTTATATGTTTTTTAAAATTTTATGATTTAGTTGAAAAGCTCTTATATACAGGGAAAAGAGAATATTAATTATCTCTCATCCACCATTAATTTTCTTTTATTTAATCATCTGTTACTCATTATTTGTCATATCTTTTACTCATTCTCTCTCCTATGCTCTTTTAATAAATAAAGGCATATTTAAAAGAGAAAATCTTCAATATATACCATTTGAGATTGTAAAACTCCAAATAGTCTGTTGACACATACAAAAGATGGATAGATACTAAGAGACTAATCTAGAATTTTGAACTCTTTTCTTTTTACTAAATGCCCCTAAACACTTTTGTGTAAAAAAACAAGGAAACCTACCAACGTCGCGAGCCTCTTGTGGCTAGCCACCAGAGCTCTATCACCAGTGGTCAGAGCTCCAATGACAACTTGAATAGAAGAATTGACTACTTGTGCTTTTTGAAAAATATGTGGTTTTTTGACAAGTTGAATAAAGGCAATAACAACTTGATTGTTGGTATTAATAACTTAAGTATAACTATTAACAACTTGAGGAGCACAAGTTATCAATTGCGATATTCAAGTTGTCATGGCCCAACTATATATTTTCTCATTATTACTCTATACACTCAAGTAGATAATCACTTTGATCAAGTTGTCCTCGAAGCTCCAATGGTCAGCCACCGGAGGCTAGCTGATATGGTGGTGCTGGCTAGTGGAGCTCCGGCACAAACCGGGTTCTTCTTTCTTACAAAAAAAAATGCTTAGGGGCATTTTAGTAAAAAGAAAACATTTCAAAATCTCATATTAGTCACTTGGTACTTATTTATCTTTTGCTTGTGTTAATAGATTTTTGGGAAAATGACAATAAGGTCTTAAGGACCAAACATACTAACCAAAAAATCCCACCAATTTTGTCTCTAACGAAGAGGTCCTAAAAGACTTTTGGAATAATATATTTAGAAGAGAAATTACCTACCTACCCCTGTCAATAAGGTAGATGTCAGAAGGGAAGAGAAATTCGCGCATTTTCATGTTAAATTTCAACAACTTATGAGGCCTTGATGACAATCATATATGCACGTTTTGATAACTTTGTTATCACGCTTTGACAACTTGTAATGCATGTTATGACAAGTCCACCTAGACATTTTAACAATTTAGGAGACTGTGATGACAATCACATATTTATGTTTTAAAAACTTCATAAACACATTTTGACAACTTCATAAGCACAATTTGACAACTTGTAAAGCATTTTGTAACAAGTCTATCAGGACATTTTAACAACTTATGAGACCGTGATAACAATCACATGTGCACATTTTCACAACTTTGTAAGCACGTTCTGATGGCTTCTTCTTCAAAGCATGAAAACAAAGTTATAAAAACATGCACATGTGATTGTCATCACGACCTCATAAGTTGTTAAAATATCTAGGTGGACTTGTCATAACATGCATTATAAGTTGTCAAAACATACTTACGAAGTTGTTAAAACGTGCACTTGTGATTGTTATAACGGTCTCATAAGTTATTAAAATGTCCAAATGGACTTATTATAACATGCATTACAAATTGTCAAAATATATTTATGAAGTTGTTAAAACGTAAACATGTGATTGTCATCACGATCTCATAAGTTGTTAAAATTTAGCATGAAAAGGCGCAAATTTCCCTTTCCTTCTAACATCTGCTTTAATGACAACGGTAGGTAAGTCATTTATCTTCTAGACATATTATCCTGAAAGTCCCTTAGGACCTCTTAGTTATAGACAAAATTGGTGGAACTTTTTAACTAATATGTTTGGCCTTTGAGACCTTATTGCTATTTTTTCTAGATTTTTGAGGTTTTACAATTTCAAATGGTATTTATATATCATTTTTCCTATTTAAAATAAATATGACATTTCTTACACATTTATTATTTTTAATTAATCTTAACTGTTAGTTTGTTTTATGCAACCATGTAAAAAAGTTGCTTGTAAAAAGGATGGGAGGGAGTATAATAAAGTGAATTAGTTGTTAAAATTAATGTAAAATCCCCATACCACCCTTTTATTTTATCTTAATTATATAAACTCCCTCTATTTTAAAAACATACATTTTAGTCTAAACCATTAATACCATTAAAGAATATTTTTAAAAATATTTTAAATTTTATTTTTAAATTAAAAACCATAATAAAATAAATTTTATTAACTAATTTACCCCTTATTGCCAAATCTTTAATTTATCTTTTGCCATTGTTGATCAATTTAATATTCTTTGGTTAAATTTGGAAATATTTTAAGTAATTTATGAAAAAAAGATACTAATGTCTTAAGTGAAAATCCAAGTAATATAAAATTAATTAACTTCATAATATATTAATCAATTTAACAATATGACCAAAAATTTGAAATATGTATTAAGGTTATTTTTAAATTTTGGATAAAGATATGCAATTAAATGATTACTAGCTAATATTTATGTTGAGGGGGTACATTTAAATGACTAGTCAACATTATGATTTAACGGTCAATTAATAGTTTGGTAAATTGAAGTTAAATATCAAAATAGAAGAAAGTTTTACAGAATATAAAATTTAATTTTAAAAAACATTAATATAGGTTTGCATAATAGAGTGAAAGACTCTATAATTTTTAGAGTAAGTTGAGGGGAAGGTTGATGCATTTTAACATAAAAATTAGTTAAAAGCAGTAAATATATAAGATATATATAACTTTTTTTTCAAACATACAATTATTTATGAAGATAATGAGTGAGAGAGAATGGGTTGAAAAAATGAGAAAAATAGGTAGGAAAAAGGTGTGAGGGAGATATGCAATTAATTGATAGCATAAAATAATTGACATGCAATTAATTATGAGCATAATCTCAAAAATATGAATCAAAGAGATATGGCTTCTAACCATACAATTTTAAAATAGACCAATTGTAAATGGATTCTTTATTAAAAAGTAACAACATCAATAATATAGAAGAATTTATAGAAGAGATTAAAATACGGTAGAAAAACAATAACAAGATCCAATTTTAACTTTGGAAGCATACCTCTAAACATTCAGTAAAAGGTTCTCTTTAAAGATAAGTAAAGTAATTTAGATGAAATCATTAAGACAACGATGAGAGAAACATACCTTAGTTAAAGTTTCATGCTGACATGTTATAAAAATGAAAGGGACCTAGGATAAAAGGAAGAGCAAGAGAAGAGAAAATTCAAGAAAAAGGGAAAGCAATTATCATTGATTTGTGTGCTAATTGTGTTCTTTGTACATTGTAATGCTTTGGACATAATCTCTATTTATAGACGTTCAAGAGTTACCACCATTATTGTAAAACTCACGACTTGACTCTCTGAGTTTACTATTTTAACACTTTTATCTTACAAAAGCGTGTCAAGTCACTAAGCTCACCCTACTAGTAAAATTGATTAACGTCACGAATTTACATATCAAATTTGTTGTTTTTATTTTTTAGCTTACAAAATCAAGTAAACTCACTTTTAAACTTGTGTTAACTTTTTTGATTTGATCATGCTCAATAACTTTATATATGGATTCTATAAAAACTTATTTGTTATAAGAAATTATAAATCTTGATTGATTTAATTTTAATTATTATGATTTTAGTTTTTTAAAATTAAATTGTTGTCATTTTTATACTCTAACAATCCTTATTTATTAATAAAAGTAAATTCTTAATACAAATTTATGTCATTGTTGCAGTTTGTTTAAACTTGCCAATTTAACAACCTTAACTACCACTAAGAGTCACATGCAATAATAGTACAATTAACACACATGAATGTACACTATGTAACCCTACCCTTCACTACATTCATGAATATGAATGTATATTAAGCAGCCTTTTAATTTTCTAACTACTATTCATGAATGCTGACTAGGATATAAAATATCGAAAGCCATTGGATGTGTGTGACCGTATCCTTTACTATATTCTTTTTTTTATTCGATGAAAGGAGTAATTTTATTTAAACTAAAACATAATGTACAAAATAGTGTAATAATTTACAAACATTATTAAGAAGATAGGATAAGTTCCACAGAACATTCTATGTAAGCATAATGATTTTAATGTGCGATTTTTTAATAAACTTACAGAAGATACAATAGAAGCAAGGATGTGTAATTAATTGCTGATATTGGAGGAAAGATAAAGCAGATTGTAAGGCCAACAATTGTAGATGGAGAGCACCCAGTTGGACTTTAGGAGAGATAAACCATTTATGGAAATGATCGCCAGCGAAATTGACTTGAACATGAATACGACAATTGCAGGAAGCTGAAAGGAAAGACTTAAAAGAGATGGACCATTGATTATAAAGGGTCTATGTTGCTACATGACAGCTAGCCACTCTTCGCAGAGGAGTATGCGATTGAGTATAATCAGTTTGGACTCATTGATGGAAGATAGCATAAATGAATGTAGAAGCCTTACATTGAGCCCTTTGCATCACTTGTAGAGGGGATAAGCGGGTGCCATCATGACAAAGTTTGTTTCATGCAAACCATAAGTCATCCATTAGCTAAAAAGGCAATAAAGTCGAGATATTGGTAGGATCCGTACGAAGTGGTAACCAAGTAAAGATCCATTGAGAAATGGTGTGAGTAGGTAGAATGTTACTATGAAACCCTAAAAAACTCCTAAACCAGTATTCCTTGTAAACAGATAGAATAAGAACAAATGGTCAAAGGTTTCACCATTATAGGAGCAAAAATAGCAAACGTCTATAGCAGTCAAATGCTTGTGGAAAAGTAGATTGGATGTTGGCAAGATACCCAGAAGTATTTTCCATGTTAGCAGTTTTAGTGGGGGTGGCAACACAGATGTCCACAGGGCTTTTATAACATTAGGACCTTGATAAGGGGACGTAAGATTGCTATGTTGAAGCAACTGATAACCTGCCCGAACTATATAAACACCCATTGAATTTACATTCCGTGGAATTATATCAAGACAAGGAAAAATAGGCACAAAGTGATATTCAAATTGTCGAACAATGTCTTGGGGGTAGATGGAGGTTAATGTTGGAAAATCCCAAGTATCTTTAGTGTGCAGTATAAGGTCCGCTACAATTAAGGTAGAGTAGGTTGAACCAGACTGCTACATAGGCCACCAGAGCGGACTATCTAAAGAGATTTATTTACCATCCCTTACCAGCCACGCAATTTGATTTTTGACAAGATCACCTGATTTAATAATTTGCCTTTATATGGTCGTCCTGAAGGAATATTGTTGTGGAGAGATATGATATTTTTTGAGCATGAATATGAATGTACATTAAGTAGCCTCTTAATTTTCCAATTACTAATTCATGAATGGTGATTAGGATATGAAAGATCAAAAGTATATGGATGTCACATAATTTATATTTATATATGCTTAATTTTAAATATAGTGTTATTTTTGTAGCTCTTGGCTCTTGAGATGTAAAATTTAATATTTGAAATTGTTAAGACGAAAATTTGTTTTAGAAGCTTTTGCTTATGAGTAATATTGCTTTGAAAGCCTTTTAGGTTCAATTTCACCTAAGAAGTTTCAAAATACAGTAATGTTGTTAGTTAAAAAGTTAATGGTCAATGTCAATTTTTTAACGATACGGAACAATCTTGCTACGTTTTAAATCTGTCGAGTTGAAATTGAATATTACGAGTAAACAACTTTTTAGACAACATTATTGCACAGTAGAAACTTTAAAGATAAATTTACACCTTAATTCTTTAATTTAATTCCAATGTTGGGAAAAGAAATTATTTCTTTAATTTTTGTATTAAAATTCATTATACTATTGTTATATTAATAATTTGTATGTTGAGTTTCAAGACGTTATAAAGTGCGTGTAGTCGATTATGTGTATGCATATTATTTTTTGACCGGCAAGTGTATGTATTTTTATTTTTATTTTGCCAGAAAGTAATATTTTACTAAAACTAACATAGAAATATACAAGCCCAAAATAAAAGGTTTGTAAAAAGAAAACTCAACACATAACAATGTAAAGAAACCTTAAAAATAAACTTCCTAAAATAAATCAAAGGGAGCTACTGCCACAGCCAAGAACCCTACAGCCTCCATAATCCCTATATAAGAATATGTGGGTAGAAAAACGCCATCACCAACAACAAATCTATTGTAAAAAGTGGTTATTCGAATAACTATCCAAAATTATTGACCACTTTTATCTATAATAAAACAACCATATTGGTTATTAAAGAAACTCTATTAAAAGATCTCATAGAAGGAAAAACAACCACAAATACCAATAAAAAAGTTGAAGACAGAGAAGTCATCAACCACACAACAAATCGCATGATCTTGATCATGACTTATACTTTATATTTGCTGCTGCCAACTATCCATAATAGTCTTTTGAAAGATGAAGAAAACAATATATAAGATTATAGTTATCAAATTATTCTAACTCCCTAAATCGAGAAACGTAGCCATTAGATGAGTTTTACTACCATTGAAACTTCTAACTTGATCTATCGTGAAAAGAAAATAAACACTGTCAGAAAAGAAGCCTAAACAAACATAAAAATAAACGGAGATTAATATAAAATATGTCATTTTCACCCATAGTTAAAGCCAAGGAGGGAGACACTTAAAAAAAAATTGCTTAAGGAAAAGAGAAAAACTCCCACCACCCATCAAGAGGAGGGGAGAGAAAAATGAGAGAATGGTAGCCCTAGTCATCATGGCATGTGAATGTATTGATTGAAATTTGATTTATTGTTCTGGTCAGAAACAAAAAGATTTATTGAAATAATTTAATATGCATGCATATAATATTCTGTTCATTTTCTTGAAATATGTGCGTACTACACTTGTCACTCATACAAGGTTTTTAAAAAAGAAAAAAGAAAATTTACACGATCCTTTATTATCGATGAAAATAATTGTAGGATTCTAAATATTAATCGTCTTAAAAAGATAATAAAATTAAATTATTAATGTTACTAATTTTATTGTATGGATAGATTATGTAAGGAAATAATGAAAAAAGAAATTAAGTACGTTTATTTTAATTGGAAGATAACAAAAGTATCACTTATGCCTTATAATCCTTTTATCCTTTATTATAAGCTTTAAATAATTTATTTGTGTTAACGTATTAATGAAAATAATTAAAATTATTTAAAGACAACAAGTATGTGTTATTTTTCTGACTATGCCTCATGTGTAAAGATGATAAGTGAGAGAAAATAAATGCAATAATATAATACAATCAACAATAAAGCTTATATTTTGGTAATTTCAAGTTTGTTATAAGGAAGGGAAGGAATACCTTAAAAGTGATGTAGGTGTATATCCTAGTAAGAGAATTAGCTGCTAATCAATTACTCATAAACATCCCTTTCAGGTTGGTCCTTTTAGATATGGCCAACACATTATGTCTATACTGCTAAAATTTAGTCATCATATCAACATTGCTTAGCCATGTTAAGAAAATGAGTTAAGAAAGTAGGAAATTAATATTTTTATTATTATCGTTATAATAAATTCTAATATCATACTTTTTATATTTTATTTTAATTGTAAACAACCTTGCTACCTGTGAATAAAAGATCTCATTCCCTGTACCCATACTCTCAAATTTAATCTTTCAGAATTTTATCAACATTTTGAAATAGCGATAAAAGGTATGTGTAACTAAACTTTTTATAGGGATTAAGGATACTGTTACAGATCACTGCCCTCACATGGGTGATCAGACCTTCCCCCTTCAGACCATATCAGCACAGCCTTCC
>JBAGKO010040648.1:0-10215 GCA_037177275.1 Acacia concinna | reverse complement strand
TAAGGAATAAAACAGAAAGTAATTGTTTTATTAAAAGTGAAAGAATTACGAAAATAGTTTTCCTTGAAAATCCATAATGATCTGGATGATATTTATTGAGCAGTGACATGTGCAACACATTGTGCACACTTGAAAAATGTGGTGGCAAGGTAATTCAATAGGCAATTGGTCCAATTTGCTCCAAAATCTCATACATGCCAATAAATCAAGGAGTCAATTTTTTTGGCTTTAATGGATCTGCCAATACCAGTTACTGGTGAGACATTAAGGAACACATGGTCATCCACTTCAAACTCCAAAGGTCTCAATCGCCTATCTGCAAAGCTCTTCTATCTACTCTGTGCCATCAACAACTTTTGATGAATCATCTCAATCTTCTTTGTAGTTTCATCGACCAAATCTGATCCTATTACGGTTCTTTCACTTAATTCAATCCAACAGAGGTGTGATCTACACCTTCTACTGTACAATGCCTCAAAAGGAGCCATTTGAATACTTGAATGATAGCTATTGTTGTATGTAAATTATGCTAAAGGGAGGTGATGATCCCAACTACTAGGTAGCTCAATAGCACAAGCCCTCAATATATCTTAAGTGTTTGGATAGTCTTCTCAGTCTGAGCATCAATCTACAGAGGATAAGTCGTACTGTACTTTAGCCTAGTCCCCATAGCCTCCTGTAATGCCTCCCAAAAGTTCAATGTGAACCTAAGATCATAGTTTGAAATAATATTCATAGGCACGCCATGTAACCTAACGATCTAATCCACATACAATTGAGTTAATTTCTCCAAACTATAACCAATGTGGGTAGGAAGGAAATGTGCTGATTTTGTTAATATGTCTACAATAACCCATATGGCATTATGGTGAGATGTAGTACTTGCAAACCCACAATAAAATCCATAGAAATGCTATCCCACTTTCACTGAGGAATCTCTAAAGGTTGAATTAGTCTTGGAGGCTTTTGATGCTCTATCTTCACCTTTTGACAAGTCAGGCACTTCAGTACGAAGTTTGTCACATCACGCTTCATCTTAGGCCACCAATACCCTTGCTTTAGATCCCAGTACATCTGAGTGATTTTCAGATTAATGGTATATTTAGTCTAATGAGCCTTTTCAAGAATAGTCTTCTTGATTTCCTCATTATCATAATTAGGCACTTCACCATTCTCCAAATCTTCTCTTATCCTTAATAATCAATCATCTTTCATTTGTGCTATTTTCAAATCACTATAAAAATCACAATCCCTAAGTACTGTACTCATAACCACCTTTGATTTTGGCTCAAGGTACACCTCTAATAGCTCTTCTACGAGTTTATGCTTAACCACACACATATGGAATATGTGCACTGACTTCCTACTTAGAGCATCTGCAACTGCATTTGCATCCCTTGGATGATATTTTAACTCAAGTCATAATCTTTCAAAAAAAATACCTATATTCGCTGTCAATTGTTCAACTCTGATGGTGACATCAGGTTAGAAGTCTTAGAGATCAACTCTGTTCCTAGCGAACACAGTTTCTTGCTCTAAAAGGTAATCTAGTCAACTCTTTAGGGAACACATCGAAAAACTCTTTAAGCACTTCACTTTTCTTAATACTTTCCTTTGACTCTACCTAAATCGAGAAGAATATCACAAGGGCGTCACAACCTTTCCTTATACTCCTCTCTACTCGAGCTACTGACAACATTAATGGATCTTAAGGAATTTTCTCAAGTAATGTGCAAGCATTAAATTGCACAACTCTCTTTTTGCATTGCAAGGATACCTTAGTGGTTGTCAACCAATCCATACCCCGCATAGGTAAACAAATCAAATTAATGGTTATTTATCAACCCTCACATGCAAATATAAATTTCTTACACACCATAGCAGCTTTTACACATATTCCTTAATTGATACAAAAAAAATATGGAATTGACAATCTTTCTTTCCACTACAATGTGTCACTATTAAGCAAAATCCATACATAAAGTTTTATTATTGCTTTCTAGCGGAAACATGTCAATCTATAATCAAATTACTATCACCAAAAACAAGATTTAGATTTTAAAGTTTAACCTATTTATCTTAAGAAATATCATTCCCACAGCTGTCTCACATTAATTGTGCTCAAATATATTTAATTTGTCCAATGACATACTGTGTCAATTTAGATGCTATTTTGAAAATACAACTTTCTCTTTAACTCATTATTTTCTTAACTTAGTATTGCTTTGAATACTTCTACTCTTCTAAAAGTCATAACATCATCTTTTCAATTGTAACTTGCAACATCTTACAATGATATAATTTCTTATACTTCCAAGAATATCATAAATATCACTTTCTAACTAACGTCAAACAATCCTCAGCTGTTATACACTTACAAGTCATTCAAGTCCTTATTCCTTCACAATTATTTTAACATACCATCATACAATTCATAATTGACTACTTTACCCATGAGAGAGAGAGATTGCTCATATCTTAATAAATAACAAGAGTTTAACTAAAGAATGTAGCAATATACTGTTAATCCAAAATACCACATTCACTACATTCTTTGAAAAGTTTGGTTAAACCACATAAATATTTTATATTATACACCATTGCTCATTATCTTATGAATACTTGTGTTTACTTAGTCTAAAATCTCAAATCTATGAACAAAAACACCTTATGTAATTTGTCAAACAAAAAAAAAAGAGGTATAACCATCACAACTTCCAACAACGATTTTTCTTAATTAAGGTTACTAAGATCTTATCACATTTTCATTCTCTTTCAAGATTCATATTCACTACTCAAATTTAATACAATAACTCTTATACACCACCAAATTGCATCATTTGAAAGTGTAAATACATTAATGATGTGAAACATTTATCAGTTTCACATCCTCTCTCCCCACCTAAGGATGAAACCCCTTAAGAGAGATGGGTTAGAGTAACAAACAAAACGCAACCATAAAGGGAAGTAGATGTGTACAAGTTATATATTGACATACTCTAAATGCAATGCACAATAGGTCTAGGAATATCATGAACACAAGTCTCTGATACCAAGTTGAAAAGACCATTTCTACTAAATAAGATGTTAAATCTAATTAACATGTATTAAATCATCCAGCTGTATTATTTTAATATTTAACCATGATAGAAAAGGGTAAAATTGAATTCAACAGGTCTATCATGGTTATAGAAAGGATTTACCTATCATTTTCAAAAATCTTTTGATTAATCTAAAACATCAGTATATCAAGTCTATGGCACAAAACAAGCCCAAAAACCCACTATAGTATCCCATATATAAGACTAAGGGCACAATCAGAAAAAGGGTAGAAACCCAACCCACTAGTCCACATACATAACATTGAACCCCATCACAAAGGGTCCATACAGAACAGTTTTTTTTCACATAAAATATTGTCTAAACTCTAAAAACGGGGACTTGTGCGAAGACGGAAGAAGACGAAGAAGAAGGTGATCCAGACAATGCAACAAATAGGAGTGTCTATATTATTACACACCCCTGGGCCCCACACAATTCATTCCAAATAAAGGGGCTACGTGACTTTTTTTTTCAATATATAGAAAAGTGTGTGTGTGTGTGGTTTTTTCCTTTTTATTTTATTTTATGTTATTAATTATTTTTTTATTACATTATGTTATTAATTATTAACGTCTATATATATACATATTTTCTAATTCCTTAATTATTGTTGTTGTTATTGTTATTATTTCTACATTTTTATACAATCAATTCCTTTACAAGTATAAATCATACCTATTTAAAAATAATCTTTATTTTTCTAACAATTACCTAATAAATTCACTAATTACAAATAATTTTTCCTTAATTATAATTTAATCCTAAGTATAAAAATTATGATTTACAACCTCCCCAGCACGGTTTTCGAAAAAGAAGAAGTTAAGTCATCCAATTTATTACAATATTGCCACCGCATTTGTTTTAACTTCAGTTTTTTAAAAAATGAACGTACTTTACTAACTTTATATCTCTTTTTTGTAGTAGTGAAACGATAATACAATAATAAAAGTAAGAATAATCTTACTTACATATATAATAATATGTGTATAGATAGTTGAAACAAAATTTTGTTTTGTTATGGTTGAATCAAAATTTCATGACAGAGACATCATTTATATAGATAATATTTTTCTTTAGTTAGATCTTCACTTTTTTATGATATTTTTCATTATTTTAAAGGATTAGACACATATACCTTCTTAGTTGTCATATGTTTATATCCTTTGCATCTTTCTTGCTTGTGATATGCTTCTCTTCTACAGTTTTGCTTATTATTTGAGTCACTCAATTTTTCCAAACCCACTCCAATTCACAGCTCAAGCCCTGGTTCTACTCAATTGCTAGTTTTAAACAGTCTGAAATAGTTGGACTATGTGAACGGTTTGATCCTACGAAATGAGCTTTTAGGTGCTCTAGTTCAAGGTTAGACCAGTCCAATCATCCAATCTAGTCTGGTTTTGTAATCATTAGTTCCAACACATAATGAATCACAAAGGAATAATTAATGACAGTCACCAGTGATATATTATGACGTAAACGAAGATCACTTTTTTAAGGCAAAAAAATCAATATGTTAAGTATGTTATTCTAGAAAGGGAGAAGAGTTAGGGAGTTTTACATAAATACATATTCATTTAGAGAGTAGTATTAAAGTTATTCAATTGTTTCAATTGGAATATAAACTATAAATGAACGGTTTGATAGGTAATTTATTCGGATGCCTTGTCCAAGATATTGGAATTTGTAATTTTAAAGGCTAAATTGTTGTTTATTACTTATATTCAAACATGATTCGTCCAATAATAATTATAATAAACCACTAATCTAGGATAAAAATGTCATATATGAATAAAAGAATATAAGGTTGATCCAATTAAACTTTAAAAAACCAAATAACAAACTTTATTGGAAAATAAAATCAAAATTCATAGAATATGTTAGGGTTTAGGAATTAGGATTTAATTTATTCTTTGTACCATAAAGAGAATGGAGTCAATGTTGAAAATTGACAAAATTTAGAACTACACATGAATCACAACTTTAGGCTACACAAAATTTAGCAGATCCAGAGGGGTGCTTCGGTACTATGTATGAGGAAGAAAAATCGCAACTTTGGCCTATGTATAGACTTTCATGAACTGATTAAAGTTAAGGTAAAAGATGAGATTCCCATAAATACCACTATTAGAGATATGAGTTAGGTGAAAGACTCTTGGTTTTGATGTAACCTCTTAGTTTGGGAGGTGATCTTCTGCATCAGAGTGGTGCAGCAGAAGCATGGTGCCTTATCCTCTGAAGAGAAAGAATAAAAAGGCAGCCGAGGCAAGGCATGTAGAGTGATCTTACCCCAATAAGAGGGAGGATAACTAAGATTAATGTAAAAAGTGTTGTACCTTGCACTTAGTAAAGTAAGAGGAAAAAGCAAGTCATCTCCCTGTATGATCTCTAGTCAGTGTGAAACTGTGAGAACAATGGTATGAATTTGAGAATTGGACCTTGTAATGACATAAAGGTTGAGTGAGATCTATAAGACAATAAGGTGATTAGTGTTAGACTTGGGGAATTATTCATATATTTGACTGTTGGGTGGTAGACATAGTACTCCTCAACTCAGTTAGATGGTCTAAGGTTATGAGAGAGGGAACATGGCTTGAGTAAGTGGTCAGGGTCATAAAGGATTCTGAAGAGGCTTGTAGCTGTGTGCAGTTATTCGAGGTCAGTGTGCCAATGAGCGCAGTTAGCTCCCTAAGGAGGGTCTACAATTGAACACAGTTATCTCCCAGGTTCATTTTGGACCTAGTCGCAGTAGACTGGATTGGGCCTAGGTCAGCTTGTTATAAAGCGTAGTTAGCTTCCACGTCGAAGGAGATCAAAGCAAGTCTAAGGAATGTTGATGTGGAGCCATCCAGAGTACCTCTTTGGAAAGATAACATTTGGGACATTATATGGTGCATTTGGGATGCATGGACCTAGAATGGGTTGAAGGGAGAAAGTCTCCTTAGGCTGATCAATCAATTTATAAAGAAAAAGTACCTTTAACTATTCTATGGCCACTTGGCTGCCGACTGGATCAAAATTCAACATTGTTCTATTTTTAAAGGAAAAGGAAGAGGTTTAATAAAGTCTGAGATGAGAAAAGTGAGTCAGTCTGGTAGCATACAGATGGCCCTACTCCCGAAGTTGAGTTGGGTCCTCGATATGTTCCAAATTTCCTAGTGAGGAAAAGTGCTACATAGAGAGAGGCAGCATGGGAAATAGAAGATAAGATGAGAAGTAGCTACCCCTATTCTTATAAAGTATGTTTTAAATTTTGAGGATGAAATTTATTTTAAAGGGGAGGAATGTAACATCCCAGAATTTTTGTAGGCTGAAAAAGGCATTTTATGCCAAAATAGTGTTTTTAGGGTAGATCGAGTGTTATACCTTGATATTTTGCAAGGCCTAGATGAGGTATCTCAAATGGATAGAGGACCTTTTAATCTATAGAGGACTAACAGATCTCACAACATTAGTAGTTAGACCCGAGGAAGGACCTATGTGCAAAGAGAAAAAGTTCTGTAAAATTTTTTGTCAAAATGCAGACAGGTTCGAGGTCCCCAAATGTCACACCCTTCTTTTAAGTCAATATTACTCAAAGTGATTGAGCGCAGTTCAATTGGCAAGTGGAAATAACATAAAATATATTGTACTAACATATATAGTACTTATGTATATTAAGTATTCCCACATGATTACTAACATATATAAACAAATAAAATCTAGCTATTTGCTATAGCTATTCCACGTCACTGCTAGTATGGGTCTCGATTCTCCTATTGTCAGTATCTACATCTTTGCTTCTATAGCCACTTCATCCTGCTGAACAATTTTGTTTAATTGGAAAGGGTGAGATTCAAAAGAATTCCAGTAGTAACTCGTAATCAATCATAAATATATGAAGCTATACATGTAATACACCATATAATGCAATAGAACATCTATGCTACAACATCTCATATCAACACCTCAGCCTTGCTTGGCAAGGTATAATGCATTTCACATGCATATTATCAGTATATCTCACCTCAACTGGGTCCCACATGGACCAATGGTACTTGTGCTTTTCCCATACTATAGCTAGGTATACAATTGACAATTCATATTACAGAACATAGCAGCATATAAACAATCACATAAAGTATGAAGGTTAGAGCTACTACCTGGACGTCTTTCCAGCTTGCTTATCTTTCCTGTGTCACTTCCTCTGTCTTCTGAGCAAAGATTGAATCCTAAAATACCAAATACATGGTAAGTGAGTTATTACTCATTCCCATTTCATTCATAAGCTCATACAATTAATTAAACCCATCCAAAATGAACAATTATGACATTGTCCTTAGGGTTACCGATCTATTTCCTTTTATAATCGGTGTACTTACACTATTCCAAAAATTATGACCCTGGGCTACCCCTGTAATATCCCAATTTTTGGGAAGTTTATTAAATTATAATAAAATCATAATCTTGTGATTTTATGTGAAATTTGAGGAGAATAATTAAAGATTTATTTTATGTGTAAATATAAGGAGATTTTTGGAGACTTAATTGATTCTCAGGATATGAGAATTTTTGGGAAATAAAGAAAGCCCAATGAATAAATTTTATCTCCTCAAATAATGAAATGTATGGCATGAGGTTATTTATTATTTATTATTTCTCCCTCATTCCTCACATGTGTGCCACGCATAAGAAAGAAGAGAAATAAGAGATAGGGCATTCGGTCAATGCAACATGTTTTCCTCCAATAAATTGTTTTCTTTTGGTCAAAGCAAATGTTGACCAGCCAATCACTTTGCTTCCACGTGTGCAAGGGTAAGAGAAAGAAAGAGAAAGCCATATAACATTAGCATTCAGCCTTATGTATTCCATATCTATCCACGGTAGAGAGGGAAATAGAGAAAACCGAAGAAGAGTGTCCGGTCTGTAGCTGGAAGAGAAAATCAGAGAGAGTCCAAGTCCAAGCAAGAGTGGGAGCTGCAGCTGGAATTCGTGAGAGAGTCCCCATTCTCTTTGGTTCTGTATTCTTCCCCTTCCATTCTACAATTCCAAAGCAACATGAAACACAAATAGAACCCGAGTGAAAAAGGGGGTGTCGCTGTTGGAGAGGCAAGATTGAGAGACCGAGAGATGGAGCTTTGGAGTTTCAAAGTCAGGGTGCAACGAAGCCATGAGAGTGAGTCACGATTCTGCATCTTCCATATGTGATTATCTACTGAAGCTGAGAGGAGCCGAAGGAGTATTTCGTTGAAGTTGGTTCAATTGTTGTTGCTGTTGAATCCGTGGAGAGCTGGAAATTGAAACGGAGAGTAAGCTTTGATTCTACAATTTGCTGCTGGAGATTGAAAGGAACCGAATGGGTCTGTCTTTAAACTGAAGGATTGCACAGTGAGTTTCGGATCTTCCATTCCTTTGGCCTTCTATTCTGTTTTGGGTTTGTCCGAATGTCACTTTGGAATTGGAATTTGAATGGGTCTGTTCAGAGCCGAAATGTGTATGTGTGCTAAAGCTTCAACTGAATCTTGTTTTGGGAAAAGACATAAATATGTATGTTGTGTGTTTTGGTTCTATTTGGGAAGTAGAGATTTCAGCGAACAATATATATGTATGTCTGAAATTATGATTTTGGAATGTTGAGAATATATATATATGTATATTGTCACTTTAGTTCTGAATTTAGAACAATGAGATGTATGCACATGTCTTTGGTGCTGAAGATTTCATTTCTGAAATCTGAATATAAATGTGTTCTTTGATTTTGTTCTGGGAAAAAAGGGGAAAAACAGAACATTAGAGTGTATGTATGCTTGTGTGTTGGGCTGTAGAGAAAATGCCCAATTTGAGGCAATGGTGTAAGTAGGAACAAAGGGGAACAATTCTGAAAATCTGGTTTGGTTCTGAACCTATTAGCTTTGTGTGGAAATTTGATAGAGCAAATGAATCCCTTTTGCTCTGAAATTTGGCAGAGGTATAGTGGACTTATAAATATTTTTAATGAGTCTAAAACCATGCATTTTGGTGTTATAGAGTAAGAGTTATGAATTTATGAAGTCAAGGCAACATTTCTGAAAACCTGATTTTGGTTAGTGCTGGTTGTTCTGTTTAGTGTGGAGTTTTGAAGGGGCAAATGATGTCCATTTCCCCTGAAAATTTACAGCATTGTAGAGGACTGAACAAGATTTAAACTGAGGCCTAGTTGGTACAATTTGGATCTGTGAACTAGGAGATATGAGATTTAGAAGTTGGGACAAAAGTTTGGATGAAAATCCTGACTGCTGAAAAGGGTGATTTCGAAAATGGGTTTAAATGACCTTGGAATTCCATGAAATTTTATGCGAAACTAGTAGACATATAGAATTTTGAAATGGGATTAGAACCAAGTCATTTGGAAGCTTGTAGAATTAATTGTGAATTTTGCAAGATGGCTGGACTGACAGGGAAAAGTATTGACAGTGGAATTTTGTGTAGAGTTTTGACAGGGCAAGCCAACCTCATTTCTTATGAAATTTTGTGGGTTAATAGTAGGTATCCTAAGGTTTAAAATGAGAGCAAGAACATGTCAATTGGATGTCTAGAACTTGAGTTGTAATTTTTACAAAGTAGATGACAGAATCAGTTAAAGATTGAGAATCAGTGAATTAAGGGTGATTTTTTGGAAATATGTAAAGTGTGATTTCTATAAGTTATTTTCCTATAAAAGGGGATTTAACGGGAGTTGTGTGAAACTTAGAATCAGATTATTTCGAATCTCCCAGAGGGAGATATGAATTTTGCATGATAACACTGGAAATCTAGGAAAATCCCTATTATTGCTTAAATAAGATTGTTGTAAGTCATGAATGGAAGATTGGTCATTATGATTTAATGTCAATTGCCAATAGATCTTAATATAGACTTTCAGAGGATTAGTTAGAGTTGAGAATTGAAATGACAACCAATGATGTGACAATGAGTAGAGTTTTATCGAGTGGGTCAAGAATAACATAAGTGCAATATGTTATTAATGATTAGAATAGTCGTTGACCACTTTGTGGTTTGTACATGATTTGGTGATTGCCTGAGCTACGAGGTACAACCAACGGGAGTCTGGTTTGGTAAAGGTAAATGGCTGGAGAAGCGCCAAAAAGTAATAACTAG
>JBAGKO010040627.1:0-10217 GCA_037177275.1 Acacia concinna | reverse complement strand
CTTCTATTTATGTAAAGAAAAACAATTGATCATTTTTTTAAAAAAATGAAAAAATAAAATGGGCTGGCCCGCCCAACCCACCAACCCTGCTGGTACGGGTTGGGTTGGCCAAATACCAGCCCATATAAATATGGGTCTTTTAAGCCCGAACCCATATGAACCCAACCTGTGGCGGGATAGCCCGAATCCAGTAGATTAGCCCATATTAGTGGCTCTAGTAATAGGAGTAATATTCAGCTTTATGAAAAAACAAAAAAGGTGAGTCAGTGGGGTCCAATCCAACACTCAGGCTTGGCTCTTTTCCAATATGCCTTTGTAAGGTCCACGCGTCCACAAGGGGGTCCAAGGCCCAACCTAAGCCTATCGTCCTATAAACGGCGGAATGGGTAGCGATTGGGATGAGGGATGAGGGATGAGGGACTTAGTAACCATGAAATTAGAGAGTTGACAGCTGAGGATCAGTGTTGAACCAGATGACAAGAAAGACGATCATGTTTCAACTGTGAGGGTAGGGCCCATACCCACAGATTTCCCTCCACTTTTCTTCACTCCCCAAATCACAAACCTCCCTACTTTTATGCTTCATTACTTGCTCCGTAATCCTAAAATCGTACGTAGTATATAATAAGCTAGAAAGAGAGAGTATTATAGTTTATAGCACCGGTATTAATATCTTTTTGTTATTTTTGCGGACACCAGTGATGCGAGTTAGTATGAGACTCTATTTGAGAGACACAAAAAGGTACTTGTTATTGAAATTAAGTTATTTATTAATGATGTTATGTTTGGATAAATTCAAAAACTGATGGATGTTTATAAAAAAAAGCGACTTATTTTTAAGAGTTAAGGAAAATTACTTTTGCCAATAACTCAAGCAAATATTAAAAGAACTCATTCTCTCTCCATATAAGTTCTCATCTCACTCAAACGTGACATTCTCTTTCCACAATCTCATCACTCATGAGCATAAAGATTAAGGAGAAGGCACCAGTGACATGTTCTCTCTCTACACTCTCATAACTCACGCCCCCTTTGGACACAATTCTCATATATGATAAAGTTTTTTTATAAAAAAAACAAAATAACCCCATAAAAAAATCATAAATTATTTTTTACTTATCACTCAAATAAACCTCCATTAAGAAAGTCACTTCCTATCAAAATATAAATAATTTATATCTTTTTTAATAAGTAACTTTATTTTTAAATCACTTCTAATAATTTATTTATCATTGAAGTCATTTTTATACTTTAATTTATTACCCCAAGTCGTAAGCCGTGGATGGAATGATGAGACTAGTACGTCATCACAGCGTCACAACTGAGAATTGGCCTTTTTGAGGGGCTACACTGCCATACTGGTTCCCTTTGGCAGCAATGCCTCCCCCATTCATTCTAATTATAATTCTGTAACCCGCCAGCCACATGCATTATGCATATATATGTGCCTATGCCTTCTATTAACTCCTCATCGTAGCCTTAGCCTCATTGGGGACTCTAGTCAGTCACAGAATATAGAGTAGACACTAATTTAGATTTGTAGTCTCAAAATATTATATATTTATTATATATATCATAATAAGCACTATGAGACAAATATCATACTGTATAATAAACGTCAAATTGAAAGGGAGGGAGATAGCTATCAATCATAAATTGGCAAACGTGTCCGAGAGGGAGTGTGGGAGTACGTACGTACAGGCTAGTTTCCTTTTTGTGCCGTATAGTCAAATCACCCATATATGCTTTCCTTATTTTATAAACACCTTTTGTCTTCTCAGTCCTCACTTCCATCTTCATACTTCATAGTTCATACCCCTCCCCGTGACCTTACAACTGGGTACTGGTCCCTCACATTCAACAATTGACATTTCATCCTCTTCCCCCATCACTGTTATCATTGGCCTGTCTGATTTTTAAAAATTCAAATTAGAGTAAATATTAGAGAGAATTTTAAAAAAAGATATTAGAAATAAGAAAAAGATAATTCAGCACAGCGAAATCGAAAAATCTCAAATAAATCTTTTTGTACTTTTTTTAGTAATTATGAAAATGCCACTGAATTTTTCACAACACTAGGTACTATGTATTTACAACTCACAATATAAATACGTAGTACCTGGTGTTGTTAATTTAGATAATCGTGTTGTAAATTATGAAACTCGTGTTGAGAAAAATTCAGTGACATTTTCGTAATTACCCAAAAAGTACAAAGCAAACTTATTCAAATTTTTTTGATTTCACTATATTGAATTCGGATTTCCTTATTTCAGAATGTCCGCTACACTTGAGGATGTTGTGCTACAACGATTGTTTGGAAACTAATCCCCAAATAGTATAGTTGTTTTATTAATATTGGGCTCCTGCCCTCTTATGTACAAAAAAAAAACATGTTAGGTTGCTACTTATAAATTAGAGGAAATGATAATGAGGTTTTAAAGGCTAAATATATTGATAAAAAAATCCCAAGACAATCACTATTAAAGAGGTTTTAAGAAACTTTTTTAATATTAAGTCAAGATATGCAATTACCTCTCTACCCCTAATCATTAAGAAAGACACAATAGAAGGCAAACATATTCTTGCATCATTCATGTTTAATTCTCTATTCCCACTCATGGGAAAAAAGTAGAAGACTGGGTAAGAAATGCAAGGTGTATCTTAAAGCAAGATCTCTCATCCTAATCTCATATGCAAAACTTAAACTGGGCAACTTTCATCTACTCTCTTAAAGGCTATATAAGCTGATTTTTTTTTTTTTAAACGTGGGTGTGGATGTTCTGTGCGTTAAGAATTAATGGTTTAACAAAGGTAAGAACTTGGGCTCATTTGTGGACTATATACTCTAACCCAAGAAAATAAAGCAAATATTTTGTGAAATGTCTCATCTTGAGTAATGAACTTGAGATTTTATTTATTTTTGGATAGAGTTGTGACAAAATGTACTATGTTATTTAATATGATAACAAAGGGAAGACTCTATTTTTAAATTGTAAGGAATAAATATATGTTTACTTTAAACTACTGATACAATGTAAAAAAAATGTGCTGTTAAAACCAACAATTATAGCTGTTAGGCCCTGTTTGGTATAAGGCATTTGGGATAGGGATAGGGATTGGGTTAGGGATTGAATAAATTGTATTGTTTAGTATGAGGGATTTGGAATCCCTAGGGATTACGAATCCCACAAAAGTGAAATTGATGCAAAATTAACCTACCCCTGGTATTAGCGAAGCAATACATGGATTAAAAAAAATTGGGACAAAATTGCCCCTATTTATAATAACTTTTATACTAAAGTACCCATATCTTATTATTCGCATTATCACTCAACTTCTCTCACCTCTTCATGCTTGTCTTCAACCATATCTCTTATCGCTTTCTTCGTCTTTAATTAGTCATATTCCCTTTTCTCTCCGATCTCCAATCTTTACCGACAGTGCCTACCCCTTATTTCCCCTTTTTCTTCTTCTATGTTGATATGAAATTTTTCATCATGTGCCGTTTACAATTTTTGTTTGTCAAATTTTTCTTTGAATTCTTCTTGCTAATTTGGCGAATAATCCTTAAGAATATCATCCATTTACTTAGTTATCTATGAATTAAAATATGTACTTTATTATTAATGTTTTTTATATTTTTTAAAATTATTAATTTTTTATGTAAATGAAATCTCAACCTTACTCATTAAATATTGTTAATAATTTAATATTTACTTATATCGTATCTATCTTAGAAATATAAATATAAGATATTATGATTATATTTGAATTGATATGATTAGATATCTATACCAAATATCATCTGATATAGAATATGTTTTTGTTCTCCAATGCAAATATAGGATTTCCTACATTGTTTACACAATTAATCCAGCATATTGTAAGCTAGATAAAAAAAATAAAATCTAAAAATAATATCAAACCCTCAAATGTTGGAACGATTGGTTGCAAATAAGAAAGGGTTACAAAATTAAGGCTAAAATAAGGATATTATTGTACTTTCATAAATTATGTTATATTATAAAATAAAATTAATGATAATATTGTTATTAAATCTTACTTGCTACCAAACATAATTTAATAGTTCAATCCCTGTCCTAGTCCATTTACCTATCCTAATCCCTCTCCCACTCCATCAAAACTTAAGCCACCTACTAAATAGGGCCTTAGAGTTTTTTCCAGAGTTTTTCCTAATATGATCAACAAACTATAATCTTGGTAGACACTACTACAAATGTGTCTATACTTTATGTTTCCAATTGTTAAATATTTGTGAGCTAAATATTTATATTTAACAGTTTTTAAAATATAATAATTATTTATAGGAAACTATATTTCACGGTTTTTAACTACACTTGACATTCATTCACAAAAAAACTATGAAATATATTATCAAATACATTATGGTTCATATGATGAACAATATAGTATTTGGAAATAGTTTTGATCTTCAATAAGGTGTATATTTGATAGTTGTTGGTAATTAACTATAAAATATATGTATATACTTAACGTTGTTTGAACAAACCGTAATATATATCTCAATAAATGACAGTTATTAGCAAATATCTATGAAGTATTGTGGACAATTTTTTTAAAACAAATTGGGATTCATTTTGAATAAGCCACCATGCATATTACATATACAAAAACTTGTACGTTTACTACAACCAAATAGATCAATTCCAGTCATCAAAAGCAAATCAGTTACAAAAAAAGAGAAAACAAAATAGTAACAAATATGAAATCTGAATTAGCTAAACAAAGAACCTAACAGACACTAAAACAAAAAAATGGTAAGCAATAGCTAACTCCATCATACTTCAATCCATTGACGATAAACTATCATGACCGACTCTTATATGAATTCTTCAATTTGTTTGGACAAATATTGCTCACAATAACCGTTCTCAAAGTAACGCATGCAAAAAATTATGTTACACTATATGTATATAACTTGAACTTTAATTTAACTTAAACACACATACAGGCGCGCCCCCGCGCGCGCGCGCACACACACACCCACCCTTATCTTAGCATTAATCAAAGCGAGATTGTGGCTTGTGGGTGACTATGTCCTTTATGACACAATACACACAATCAAAGCTCTTATTCAATTGATGTGGACACTATAAATAAACAAATGAAATGTATTGACCCCTTTCAATTGTGTAGAAGGAACACAAATATTGGTGGATTACCTCTACTCTCTTTTATTTGTAAACGAATCCATAGCCATATATGGTCAAGTAATTGGGGTAGCCTAGTCGTTCATTCGTGGCGTAATAGTAAACAAATTTAATAGAACAATCACAAATTAAAGCACCAAATTTATAACAAACTCTTACAAGATAATAAAAAATGAAAGTACAAAATTTAAACTTACCAACTTATTGATTACTTCGACCATCTGTGGTCAGTTTTTTGTATCCCTAACAATCGAATGAAACTACTAAGTTCTTTTCTTGAAGGGATTTAGCACGATAAGGAGCCAATAACTGCTAAGTACAATAAACATAATGAGAACAATAGTAATGAAAAATATTTTATTGATATAGTGTATGTTGGAATTATAGTATAAACGTGGTTGTGTCAAATAGAACAGGTCTTTTATTGTTTAGGAGTGAAAAAAAGTCCAAGTGATATTATAACTTTCAAGTTTAGACTAACAAATGGGCTAAGAGGAGAAATAGGCTCATGTATGATATTGAACCACATGGATCCAAATTGGTTCTCATAAATACTAGTCTCCAGCCTCAACCAATGTTCTATCACCTTTTCCCACAATTTGATTGTATAACTCATAAGCTTAATTCATTTGTGGTATGCTATTATTCTCATAAATAAGAATCAAAGTACTTTTTTTCCACTCATCAAGCATTTTCTTGGATTGTAAAATCTCATTAAATAACCTAGTAAGCCAAAAAAATCCTCTTCCCCCAAACATTTGCAAACTTCAATAGGAATATTATTAGGTGTAACAAATTTAGTATTTTCTATTTTCTTAAGAGCTTTCTTAACCTCATCAACTTGAATCCTATGAAAAAATGACAAATTGGGCTCACCTTCTTGAGTTATCAAATCTTCCAAGTCTCAAACCACCCCTCCCCCTCCATCATTGAATAGTTTATAATAGTAAACTTACCACCTATTCTTAATATTTCCATCAATAATAAAAAATTTTCCTTCTTCATTCTTTATACATCTCACTTAGTCCAAGTCCCTTGATTTTCTTTCCTTATTCTTTTGTGAAGATTTTTATAAAGTTATGGTTCTATATGTAAATGGAATTTATTTAGGAAATTGTTGAAGTATGATTAATGAGATATATAGTTGTGAGAAATGATATAAGGCATGTTGGTAAATTCTGTTATTGGGCTTCGAGTGTATAAGGGCTAATTATCATACTATTGATTTATATGTGATTTTAAGCAATATGTTTAATACTTTTTAATGATGGTAGACTAATGTATTTCTTTTCTACCATCGTAATTCATAAAGTGTTTTGGTTATATCTTTTCTACTATGATATACCTTTGTAATAACTTTCTTATTTTCCTACCAAAGTAGGATTTAATGTTTTTAACAAATTGTTTGGAATACTTAATTATATGGTAGTTAAGGAGGTTGTCACATGAGGTCCTTCCTCCCGACCAACATATCCGTCAAGATCCCCTCTAATAAAAATCTTTTTGGTTAACGAAATGCTCTGCATTAGACCCTCTATATCTTTGATGAACTTTTCTTTAACATGTGCTTTTGTCCATACTTTATGTGCATGCACATTAATAATGTTAATAGTATCCATACCAACAATCATTCTTAAAGAAATTATTCTACCCTCAATCCCTTAACCTATTATCAACGATGATGTCAACACCATTTCTTTTATTGACCTTTATTGTGTACTAGACCTTGAAACCATTAATTTTCCAAGATCATTCTCTTGGTCATTTAGTTTCTTGGAGGTACATGATGTTAATCTTTTGATCTCTCATTTCTCCTACCACCTTTCTAGATTTTTTAGCCCAAGTCCCAATGTTCCAAGGGCCAAATCTGATATAGGCACTTGACCGAATAAACCAAAATTATTATTTTCATTTTTTAAACACCATACAACATGAAATAGATAGATTAATTGATGAAAAATATATTTTATTATCATTCAAATTAAACTTGGAATAGGGATGATCATATCGAAAAACCAAAATGACACCAAACCAAATTAAACTCAATTTTAGTTTTTTTTGGTTATGTTATTTCAAGTTTCAATTAAAAATATTCAAATTTTAATTTTTTTAAAGGGAAAATCTAAAAAAAACTAGTGAAATAAGGAAAAGACAAATAAGAGATGTGAATTTTTCAAATCCCATGTTAGAAGTTAGGGAGAAATCTTGGATAATGAATTTTTCAAAATAACTTAAATTCCCTTGCCTATCTCAATCCTCTTATATTTTTTGTGAAATATGCTTATAAAGTTGTTAATTTAAATTTTCATGTTATTAATCAAGATACAGATGTTATTATTGTTCCATGAAACTTGTACCCACAAAATTAAATATGGCATAAGTGTTAGTTTTTGGTATATGAAATTGTGAAACATGCTACTAAAATAGTTAATCTAAATACTCATGTTGTTAATTGAGATACATATGTTCTTATTGACTCTTGAAACTTGTGCCCTCAAAATTAAACTTAGCATAAGTGTTGGTTTTTGTAATATGAACTGTGAAACATATTAGCAATGTTGTTTGTCTAAATTTTCACACTGGTAATCAAGATATAGATGTTTATTAGCTCATGAAATTTGAGCCCTCATTTAACTCAAGGTATTTTTGTCTTTTGGTTTAATTTGAAAAAACCATATTCTTATAACAATTCTGATATGTGATTTCCCAAACTCAAAATAACTATTTATCTTTTCCCTATTTCAATTGCTTTTTTTTTTTAGAATTTTCCCTTTTTAAAATTATTTTTAGTGTTCAATCCTTTTATTGAAAATAAAATTTGGTTAAAACATTTTTACCCAAAAAAAACAGTTAAAACCAAAAACCAAAGTATTATAAATTATTACCCAAAACCTTTTGATGAATGTGTTGTGGAATGGGTAACAAACTAATCAGTTTTCCCCATCTAGAGGTCTTCAACAAGGTGATCCTCTTAGTTATTATCTCTTTGTTATCCAAATGGAAAGAGTGGATCAACTCATTCACTGAGAAGTTGAAGCTAAACGATGGAAGCCTCTGATGCTGAGTAGAAGGGTTCCAAATGAATTTGATTAGAAGTGTCTAACTTATTTTTGTGAAGCTAGAAGAGATCAAATGAATATGATTATTTAGTGAAGCTAGAAGAGAACAAATGAATCTGATTATAAGTGTCTGACTTATTTTTGTGGGGTTTCTAGACATAGAATAATTCTTTAGAAATCTAAGATTTTTGCTTCTTGGAATGTTCATTATAACAGAGCTTATGAGTACAATGGTGTATTGGGCATTTGTCTCACATCTGATTTGGGAAAATATTTGGGAGTTCCTGTGTTACACATACAAGCGACAAAGGAAACCTTCACCCCACTAATCACTAAAGTATAAAATCATTTGGTGAGTTGGAAGGGTCATTTTCTTAATATGGCAGGAAGGATAGTCCTAATAAAATTAGTACTCTCCTCTCTACCCTTTTACCTGATGCAAACCCTCTTGATACCGAAAGGATTGCTTAGAGATATTGATAAAATGAGTAAGGAATTCTTTTGGAATCACTTTGGTGACTCATATAAACTTCATTTGATTGCTTTGGAGGATATGAAGAAAGATAAAGAATATGGGGGTTTGGGGATAAATGATTTGATATGTCAAAATGTAGCATTTGTGATGAAGTTGTGATCAAGGTTTATTACAAATCAAAACTCCTTGTGGGTTCAGTGTATAAGAAGTAAGTATAGATGTGGAGAGGGTATGTTACCTTTAGTATACCAAAGAGTAAATTAGTCGGTCATTTGGAGTGGAATTACAAAGGCATGGGAAGTGTTTTATAAGGGAGTCGGGAAAAACTCATTAGTGGGAGAACTACAGCCATGTGGAAAGATTTATTGACAACCCTAGAGAGGCCTTTGGCTGAATTTGTTACTCACAATCATCAGTTGGTAGACTTTGATGAAACAATTTGTTAATATGTTCAATCGGATGAGACTTGGGATTTGGTGAAATGGAGAATGTTCCTACTTGAATGGGTGATAGAAAAAATCTGACTAATACACCCACCGAATTGTGAGGGAGAGGATTGTTTGTATTGGAGGCTATCAAAGGATGGTTGATAGAACCTTATCTTTACATGGTTTCTTAAGTGTTTTCTAATGATTTGCAATACTTTTACTCTCATTATGCATGCACTTATAGCTTTTGGGATCACAGAGATTCATACATTATATTTTACTATTTAGGGGTAAAAAGGATCAATTTCCTCTCCTTATTTGTAATTGCTTATTTAGTCTTCACAAAGCTCTTTTATGTAATTTCCAGGCAATTGAAGAAGGACTTGAGGCCCAACACAGAGCATGGATGGGGCCAACATTTTCTGAAAGCCAAAGCATAGATGGGAGTGTTTCTGCCTCCCCAAGTCACGACTTGGATAGTTGAGGTCGCGACCTAGATGCCCTTTAGTGGAGCCTTACATTTTGGAAGCTAAGTCAAGACTGATGTGCCTTCTGTCTTCCCAAGTCACGACGACGCACCTGAGGTCACAACTTGGCCCTCTAAAGTGAAGCTACATGTTTTGAAGTAGGGTTTTCAAATCCCCTATATAAGCATGACGCAACTACCACAAAAAGCATGCTGACAATTTGCAGATTTGTAGAAAAGTAGCCACCATAATCTCCTCTCAACCTCACCTTGCTTCCATACCAAAACCCTTTACTTTCCTCTATTTTCCACCAGTTTTGACCATTCAAGCCCATTAGAATCATTCCCATCATCATCTTCTTCACCTTTCCATCCTAGTTCAACTTCTTCCATGGTTTCTCTTTGGTTCAGTGATTGCATTCGTTTTGAAGACATGAGAGGCTAATTTCCTAGCCTCTTGGTGATGGAGAACAAGGCTTGAGTTCACTGGATTCGATAGGGGAGTACTTTTCTAGTATAAGTTATCATTTTCTCTTCTGTGTCAAGATTTTCTGGATTTAGGAATTTATGTACTGTTGTGGAATCTGATGATTATGA
>JBAGKO010040616.1:0-10217 GCA_037177275.1 Acacia concinna | reverse complement strand
CAGTATCTTCCTATATATTACGTACAGGAAGTTACTTAAATTTGAATTTTAAATAAAATAATAAAATTCTTCTCTTGAACCCATATATGTTGCATTTATATAATAGTCCCTAATCCACCAATGGTGGACTAGGCATATTCCAACAGTTAGACTTGGTTGTTACTGCTCGATCTCTTAACTTTAGCTCATTATAGGTCAATTCCTATCATTGTAGCCATTGTATAATTTGGTCCTTAAATTATGTAGACAAAGTTGTACTTGTCAATGGTTAGAACTGAATTACAACTGGGTTTAAATTATAGGAACTCAATTAAACCTAGTGAAAGTGAGGGGCTAAGTTATAATCAAGTAAATTTCCTTCTATGTTTTTAAGTTTAGAAGGGAAGACATTGGAAGCCTAATCGTGTTATTATAAGTGCAACTGGCCTTACAATTTCCCACTCTCAAAAGAATTTCAATGCCATCACGTCACAAAGCCATCGGTGAATTATGCTTCTTCTATAATTATGATATTGCAGAATTATTATGTATATTATTCAAGTATGAATCTTGTTTATGTAGAAAAATGTCCATACGCTTACTCTCAATATTTCTATATATCTATTGCTCAAATTAGCTACTTTGCAATCATATTGGTCAATATATCTATGCACACAGATATGCATTGATTTTTTTAAAATAAAAAAATAAAATAAAAGCTTTAGAGAAACATGCATTAACAACATGAGATTTTATGTAGGATTTGAACCTCAACATACTCCAACCTATAGAAAGCTTTTATATGATTAAGTTACAAGATCATTAGAATAATAAAGTATATTTTTGTGTTAAAGGACATTTATGCACTAAGTTTTTACAAAGTAGCATTGGGCACCTGAAAGTTTGATTTCGTGCAATGTCACCCCAAAAATTACAAAATCACAACAAATTCTAGAGCAACATTGCTTAATAGAATTTCTGGATGCCTAACGCTCCTTTATAAAACTTTTGGGACCAAAAAAAACCCCCCCTTAAACCTTTTTTGTGCTTTTCTGGATGCAAGAGGCTTATCTTGTTTTCTTGTATGGATGTTGATCATAAAATAGGTAATGATCTCTAAGTTTCAGAGAGTAGAAAGATAAAATGACAACTTTAAATATTTTTTTTGGTAAGATGAGGGCAAAATCCCTAGCCTTTATTCAACAAAAACAGTCTTTATTGGAATTGTACATCCCTTGCAATCATGGTTTGACAAAGCCATTACACCATCAGGTGTATGAATGAAATATGTAGTAAAAAAATCCCTCTTCAAACTTTCATTAGCCAACCAGTCAACAATCTTATTGCCATCTCTGTATGTGTAACGGAATTCCATTTGTCACTTAGTCTGCAAAATCTTAGCAACCTACTTCTACAAAATACCTTCCCATTCATCACTACCATTACTAATATTATGGAGTAGTGATGTTAAGACAGCCCTAGATTCCCCTTCCATAACTAGCTTTACCACTCCTAACTCCTTCGTCATACACAAGCCCATAGCGTACCCCATAGCTCTGGACAATAATTGTCACATCACCCTACTTTCTTCACATAACCTTTTACCAATCCTCCCATACTATCTCTTAGCACCCCACCACAACCTGCTACCCCTGTTGCGCCCTTCATAGTGCCGTGAAAATTTAATTTAAGTAGCCTTCAAGAGGCTTTAACTATCTGACATTAATTGTTCCCTTCTGCAATCCCAGCAGCTCTCCTCCACCATCTGACATGTTCTCTATTATTCATACATAGCAGCATATAATTTGTTCAAGATTTAATGGAAATAAAAAATCAATCTCAACAATACCTTGTTCCTCCAATGCCACTACTACCAGCGTGTAACTGCAAAAACTGTAGCCCAGCTTTCACACCCGCTTATATAATCAAGTAGACACTTATCAGTACCCATATGGAAAAACATCTCATCCACTTATTCACCCCTACAGATCTACAAGTATCTTTCACATATGAACAATCACAAAAGACATAACAGGTCCTATTCCCTCTCCTTACATCTACCACATAGGGTTTAGCTACTTAACATCCTTCGCCTCCTAGTACTCATTAAGAGTCTCTAATCTAAACACAGCCATAAGAAAATCTGGATTCTTCGTGGACCTCTCCAGAGCAATTATTAGGGACCATATTCCCAACCACCTCCATTCTTTTATACATACTAGCTACATCATAATAGCTACATGTTGCTCCCTTCGATCTAATCTCGTCATTACCAAGAACATCACTTGGCGTTGGCAGGGCCCTTAGCTTCAAGATATCCCTCTCATCTACATAACCTTTAAGGAACATAAACTCTCACTCCCCCTTCTTATTCACCATATTAGCAACATTAAATTGAGAGAGTAATGTTGGTGGCTTGTGTACAGCCCTATCAAATAAGCATTCATCATCATCAAGCCAAATGTCCCTCCATAATCAAATCAATCTTCCATCTCTACATCCCCAAGCCACCTGTTTAGTTATATCCGGCTAGATTCTAGCAAGACTCTTCCATAGGCTTGAATTTGAAACTTTCATCACAAAACCAACCAAGAAGTTTTCCCTTCTGCCATACTTTTCCTTTAGCGCTCTTGAACAAGAAGTGGCAATTTTCGCTAAAGTACATTTCCATTAGCTAGTTTGGAGAGCCATATATGATGCTATAGGTGTCCAAATCAAGTGATTCTAATGGCATTAGAAATCTAAGAGAAAGGATAATAGATCTGGGTCTACACCATTGGAGTCCCATGCTAATCAGCATTTGGCTACAAAATTTGGCTGGATGACCAGCTTGATGCTCTTATGTATTTTCACTTCTATTTTAGATTCTGATAATTTTCCAGCCACTATGAGTGGCTAAATCCCTTTCCTCCATGGTGTTAGCTAAGGTATGAGCATGAGAAAGCAATTGTAGGTTAAAATCTAATTGTAAAATAAGCTATGAGCATGAATCTTGTTCTTAAATTCTATTTTCTACTTATGTGAGCTCTACTAGCTTTGAACTTGTATAATTCATTGAGGGTGGTAGTGGCTGGTGTTCTACACATATTTGACTCAAATTTTATCTTGGTTAAGCCTTTAATGAAGAGTTATGGTGACTATTAAGTGATTCTTGGATGTTTCTAGAATTCTTCTTGTCTTGCCTCCTTGATGCACTTGTTTCATTTATTTCTCAGCTTAATTTGCACTGAAATTGACTTATTTATATGATGATATGAAGACCAAAGCATTATAACTATGGAGAATCTCTTTCATTACTTTCAAATCTACCAATTTTGCTTAAAACTCTATTTCCATCTCTGATTTTTTGTTGCATGTTTTTTTAAATTGTTGATAATGCAAACTCCTGCATTTTTATTTCATTTATGCCCTATTTAGTCTTCTAAACATGCATAAGTCATCCTAAATTATTTCCTAAAGCTTTCTACATTAGGAAGGAAAATAAGCTCCTTGTGAATTCGATCTTTGGATTGTGCACACTATATTGCATTTATCCATTGTTAATTTGAGAGTTACACGACTAAACTCATCAAATTTTGGCATAGTTACTGGGGAGCTTAGTCTTTATGGTGTTTAGGTTGCCTTAGGGTTAGTTTAGGTTAGTCTTGCTTTGACTTTTGTATATTTTTTTCAATCTTCTACGATTCATAGCTTTTGTTTTTATGAGTCCTTGTCTGGAATTATTTGGTATAGTATATGTTTAGTTGGATTTCTATCTTAGTATGGTCTTTTCCTATATTGCACTTGTGCATATCTCTCCAATCAACTCTTTTGCGAACTAATTTTGCTATGATTTGACCTGCTAAGGTCACCTTTTGATTTCTGTCAAGCTGAGTTCCTAGTTCTATAAAAATGAAGAGGTGATTGTGGCTGTCACTATACTCATTTGAACTAGTTTAGCCTAGGTATGCATCATCCAGACTTGAAGTGAACATATTATTGTTGTGCTTTGCTTCTACTTGCTTGTTTTAAGTGAGGTCCAGCTGCTGAAATTGTATGAAAAATAAAAATTTCAATGAGCTAGCTTAACACATTCCAATTTCTATTGCGATGCTACCATTCACTCATGTACATTGTGTTTTTGTCTCATTGACATAAGTTGTTACTTAGAAATTAGCTTTAAGCAAAATTGTGTGTTCTGGAATTTTTGTCGTATAATTGCTAGTTTTATGTTTAACATTAATTTTCTCAGTGTAGGTCTGAAATTTTCATTCTAGGTTGAGAAACTTGTCATATTGTTCAATTTCAAATCTGCCCTTCTATGAATTTTTGGTCATTGGTGCATTTCATTATGTTTTTGCCTTAAGGCCTTGTGATTTCAATGTGTGTATATGATGCATGTTGAAGTGGTATTATGGTTGTCACTTCCATCTTGTGCATTGATTGTCTGACATCCTGACATTATAGTTTGTTCACCTAGTTTTTCTCTTCTAAGCATTGGGGACCATGCATCAATTATGTATGGGGGAGTAGTTTCATGATTTTCATTGTTATATGCATGATGTCTTTGTGGACACTTTGTACACATTTTGAGCACTTAAATGCATGATATATTGGGCTGAAATTGTCTTGTATTGAAGATATTTAGTGTAGCAATTAATTGGTAATTTTGTGACTTCCATGCAATGTTTTCCTGGAGCTTATTCTTTATATTTGTAGGCGGTTTTTGAAAAACTTTTTTGGAAAATATCTTTGAAAATTGTTTTTAGAAAAGATTTTGTGTTTGAAAATGATTGCTTTTAAAAAAGCTTTGAAAAGAAAAACACAATTGTTTTGGAAATTTTTATGCATGATTAATGGATCATGATTGTTACAAAAGTCTTAAATAGACATTAGTATTGAGAGATGTGTCTTCTAAAATTTGTCATGAGAGATGTGCCTAGTGAGCTTGGGAAACCAATATGGCTAGGTGTAGCTTTAGAATTGGTCTTGTTATCATTTGTATAGCTTTAGGAAGAACCCTATTATGAGAATTTGAGCTTCTTACATTTTATAACAATATGTGTAACTTCATGCATTTGCATTCCTCTAGAACCTAGTTATCTCTCACTTAAGACCATAAGCACTTAAGCATTTATGTAAAGGATAGAGGCATTCATATTCATCCCATATCCCATACTGATAAATCACAATTTTATACAAATTATTAGGCTTAATTAGTGTTTTAAATGTGAAACAATGTAATTAGAAATGCATTTTTTGTGGATTAATTGAATTAATTAAGTAATATGGGTATTTTAGTAATTGTGGCATAATTTAAGGTTAAAATTGTTATTAATGTGCAATTATATGCTTGATCATGAGTTGGTGAAATTTAGGCACATGTTTGAAGAAGAAATAAGAAGAAAATGGGATTTAAAGTGAAGAAGGACCAAGTTGTAAAGTTTAAAAGTAGCCAGGGGCATTTCTGTAAAATGATAAGGGACCTGGATGCAAGAGGAGAAAGGTGCTAGCTACAAATAGGAAGAAAAGTGGACATGGGATTCAATATTTTAATTTTCTCAAGGTCAAAGTTCAATTAAAAGAGTTAGAAAGCAAAGTCAGGGGCAGTTGTACTGTGGGCCGTTGATCAAGCTTACTTTGATTTAATATGGACCGTCAATTGTTGTACACCATTTCACTAAACGATGGAGTGATCTCTGCCATCCACGCTGCTTACCCTGACTTGATCTAAGCCATTGACAGAGTACTTTAAAGATTAAAACAACCGGCGACACCTAGCCTCATCTCAACCATCCATCTCGTATAGTAGATTTAATACAGATTGTTGGATGGCCCAACGATCACCTTCTACACCTCAAGTGGGTTATGCCTGACCCAAAACCAAACCCAACCTCTTTTTGTGACCCGCTACTTTAAAGTGAGATTTCCTACTTGATTTGGGGATTATGTTCCATTACAATTATAGAGAGAAGATTGACTGGGAGAGGGAGAGCTTGAGAGAGTGTTTCATGGCTTGTGGCCACCGGAGGTGAGAGATCACTTCCAAATTCTAACTATGGCTACGATGATCTCCATTACTATGATTCTAGCATTTTTCTCAATGATGAATGACTGATTCTTGGGTTTCCATGTAATTGAGTCAAGGTTTGAGCTATTGCATTGCAGTTGTAACACTAGATTTAGGCTTTTTTTCCTTTCTCTGTTTCTTTCCTTGTTTCCAGTGAGATTTATGTCCAGTGACATTTTCAGGCATTTGTAAACTGTGATTAGTGATTTAATAGAACTTATCATTGTATTGAGAGTAATTTATGGATGGATGTACCTAGATCTAGGTGTCTGAATGCACAAGTGAATAATTCAATAGTTTGGTTGATTGATCAAATCTATCCTTGCTAATTTGTGTTACTGTTCACACGGTTATGATTGTTTCTTGCCATAAGTTGTCATGCATTCAGTGGAATTATGTATAGAAATGATAACTAGAGCTCAAACTGCATGGTAAATGGTTTTGTTCATATAATTCTCGTATGTTGGCCGAAAATTTGTCATTGTTTATAACTGGAATTCTCTAGTTCTAAATCTGTAACCTAGGTAGTAGTAATTATGTTTTTAATAATGGAGCACTTGCAATCTGAATTGAGTCTAATTTGATAATTAATTATTCTGGCTAGATTGAACCTAAGAGGAAAAGAAAATAAAATAAAACAAGTGATGGAAAGCCTCAAGTGGCAGAATGACCTAGGTTTAGTTTAATCTAGTTATTTTAATTGAAATTAGGCTTTAATGATTAGCTTATCACATACTCAAGCTATTATATCATTTTTTTCTCCTTTTTTTTTACCCTTTTTGAGCTTTTACTTTTATTTTATTCACCCAAATTTGATTTGACTCTCTTATATGTCGACTATCTTGTTTAGGAGATTAATTGTACATGTTGCATGATCAATGTTAGAAATTAGCAAAGAAAAATGGTGAAAAGAAAAAAAAACAAGAAAAGAAGAAAGAAAACAAAAAAAACTATGATATTCACACAATGTGAATAGGCAAAACCAAGGCTAAAAAAAGAAAAGAAAGACAATAAAATGAGCCAAATAAGTGCCAACTTTGTTATTATAGTACTTTCATGATAGAAAGCATGATAGAGTGTTGCATTAAATTTGGTTGATTTTTCCATACCATTCATTAAGCCTTTTACATCATTACAACCCTAAAAGTCCTTTTGATGCATGTTGCTCATGTTGTGAGGTGGAGAGTGTAGAGTTAGTATAGGCTTATGAAGAATACATTTCAAGAAAAATGAATGAAAAGACAAGCCACTATGGTGAGTAGAGAGCTCCTATACTATATTCCCTTACCTTGAGAACCCTAAAGTTATTCTCTTGGTAACTTGACTAAGTCTTGAGCAATGCATAGAAATGGGTGGTAGGATTGTGAGCTAGAGAATTCAATTATAATTTATGATAGAATATTACATTTCAATGTGCTAATTGATATCTATGCATTTTTTGTTAGCTTATGTTGTCATTAATCATTGATTTGTCATTTTTTTTCTATGGTATCTTTGCCCAAAGTACAAAGTGAGTGTCGCAAAATTTGATAAGTCATAATTTTAGATAATTAATTGTGACATTTTAGACTAATTATAGGGCACTTTTTTATGGCTAAATCATATTTTGAGCTTTAATTGTGATAAAGAATAGCACATAGGCCAATGGGCCTAAAATTCTATGCCAATTCTAGATTTTCAACTTTAGGAACAATCACTAGCAACGTTTGATTAATGTCTGCTATCATCTATGGCTTCCTCCACACCTCCATAATATAATTACACACACTATCACCAACACCTCCCAATTCTTTTAGTAAAATACCGCTTGGTATCCATACTCCTTGGAGCCTTAAACGGCCCCATGCTAAAGAAAACTCTCTTGATCTCATCTTTGCTCAATGGCCTCCCAACTCTGATCCACTCATCCTTTGGCACCTTTACCCAGCCTTTTCTAGTGACATGCCAAATTATATCTATCATACCTCTCTTTTAATCTGACATTGCTCAAAGTGATAGAGTGTAGTTCAAATGGCAAGGAAAAATAGCATTAATATGTACTAATATATAAGTGTTTAGGTCTTTACAGTATCCTATAAGATCTTACAAACCTTAGAAAAATTTAAATTCAAAACGATACTAGTGCAACTATCCTATGGCAACACTTGTGTGGGCCTCGATCCTCCCGTTGTTGGTTTCTGCATCTTTGCCCTTATGTTCACTTTGTCTAGCTGAGTAATTTAGATTTTATTGGAAAGGGTGAGATTCAAAATAATCTTAATAGTAACTCATAATCAATCATAAATAGATGAAAGCTATAAATGCAATCTGCCACATAAATCAATAGAACATATATGCCATAAGATCTCATATCAATCCCTTAGCCTTGCTTGGTGATCGAAGCTGAAATTGTTGCCTGTTTCACTCGTCAGATGATTGCACCAAATATATAGTATAGGGCACAACTAGTCATTCTTCTCAAGGAGCTATTCTATTGGAATGCCTAAGTAATTTCCTAATTTCTAACTAAACTAATTAGTAGGTTAATTAGGGGATTTTTCGAAGTGCAAATAACTAAACTAAACTAAATCTAGATTAAACTAATTCTTTTTGGGTTTTTAGGTTTAAAAGGATGGGTTTGTTTGGAAAGGGTAATATAATGGGCTAGTCCCTCGATGGTGGTCACTCGGTTTTCCTCGCTTTCTCAAAAGATTTTGGGAGTTTTAAACCTCTAAGTTCTTATTAAAAACCCCAAGCGATCGCTTGGGTCCAACAGTTTAATTAATGAAAACTCTCTTAGGATCCTAGGTTAATTAACTTTAATTAAAACATTGTTATGTTCTCTTAGAGTGCAATTAAGATGATGGATGAATGAGTTCCTCGAATTATTAATCAACAATCTGAGGATTATGCTGAGAAGAAGAATTAATCACGATCATGAGAATTAAAATAATCACACATAAAAGTCTTTAAACTCATATATAAATAAATACCAAACTTCATACATCAAACTTGCATAATCAATCCAGATCTCATTTACAATCATAACAATAATCTCAAAACTCAATAAAACTCCTAGATCTAGGGAATTTCATAAAGATGGAGAGAATTCAGAAATCTAAATAGAAAATCTACTCCCTTGGTTATTACGTAAGCTCCAACCTTGCGATCCATCACCGAGAGGCTAAGGTTTAACCTTTCATGGCTTCAGATCTCCTGCAATTGTGCTTGATCTTCAACTCTATGATACCCTCCTTTTCCTTCTGTGATCACATCAACAAGTATCCATCAACTTCTTCTTACATATAACCATAATGTATGTGGATATTGTCTTATCAGAGATTTGCTTGAATTCTTCAGGGTAGGAATATCTGGCACAACGATGGACTGTTGGACACCGTTACCGTCAAGGAATTTGTGATTGAACAAACAACTTTTCTTACGTATCTATTCTGAGTTTGGCCTTCTCCTTATAAAACATCCCATCAAGACTCTTCAAGGTTTCACCGACCAATCATAACCCTCTGAACACAGCTCTTTAATCCGTAATCCAAACAATGATGCGAGACACATCCAGTTATATATTTATATATATTAAAATAATAACATAAAATATGTGATATAATATATCTAAATAAATATAATATATATATACTCACATATATTAAATTTCTAACATTCTCCTACTTGTCCCGCAACTTAATATTATTTGGTGAGTAAGTTCATTTAAATAACACTACATGAACTATGGTGATAAGTCCTCATGGATCAAGTATTGTCTTCCATAATCACAAGTAGTATACTTACTTAATGGGTTAATACTTTATGAATAAACCTTAATGTCTATTCAATTCCTATCTCAATATTTATCAATCTCATAAACATATTTGTATACAAATGACAAAAGAGAGATGATAACAATAGATGAAAATTCATCACATCACATACTTTCTTTAATCATATAATGGCTTAAGCCTTATATAAGGTACATGTACAACAAAATCTTTTTGTTTCATACCTTTAGTTAAAGGATCAGCTAGCATTTTCTTTATATTGATGTATTCAATTGAAACTTGGCCATTTTTAACTCTATCTTTTAAAGATAAAAACTTTAATTCAACAAACCTACTTCAAGCTCCGCTCTTTCTGTTGTTGGCAATGGCCACCGCAGCTTTGTTATCACAAAACATTCTGATTGGCCTAGAGATTG
>JBAGKO010040606.1:0-10218 GCA_037177275.1 Acacia concinna | reverse complement strand
TTTATGTGGCATATTTTTTATATGAGGTATTGAGTTCTCTACTTAACTTTGTCGAATTTTGCTATAGTTTTCAATTAGTCAAAAGGGTCTTCGTATTAATTTTAAATTAGTTATGCTCTTTATGTATGTTCTATTTTACAAATGATTCATGGTAGTTATTTATATTCATAAATGGTTTCAAGATTATATTGCTTTCAGATTATCGATCTATTAGTCTCCCTGATCTCCTTCCTTCCCTTTTCCCTCCTTTCTTTTTTTTTTCACCCCTTCTTTCATTTCTTGGTGACCCTTAAATTTAATTTATTTTTTTGATGAGATATTTATGTTGATTGGTGGTTAGATGCATTACTTATTTGCTTTGTTATGTCAGGTGTATTTATTAATATACTTGTTGATGTATTTAACACTACTTTACCTTGTCCTTACTTTTTAACTGTCATTTATTTTTCCTTACTTCTTTTTATCAATCATTTTAGTAAATTTTTCTCATTTTGTTTTACTTATGTTTTGTTATTGTTTTACTTAATATGTCAATTTCAACTACTTCTTCGATGAGGGTAGTTGCTCATTTATTTAATTATTTTAATTTAATGTTGAATTATTTATTTATGTATTTAATTTTGTATATACGAATATGTATTTTATTCAAATATTTAATTCTATTACATGTGTTTTATGAATATTTTTTTTCCTTTTATTTGATATTTTTAATTTTAAATTAACTATATTCTCTCTATTTATACTCCATTAGTATTGTACATATATGACTCCATTAGTGAGATATTTTTCCTTCGCATGTTTTGTTAGCTATGCAATGAGTTGAAATACATAATTCCATAAGCACGGATTGACAAGTATGGAGATAGTCCAATGATGGTGGTTTTACGTTAAAATCAGCTATTCATGGAAAACAATTCCTAATAGACCAGCATATAGAAGCAATCTTAAAGAAACAAAAGGACATGTTAGCTATGGTGGTTTCACTCTTGTGCAGTTCTAGTGCTTTTAGTGCCCAAGAAAGATGGGACTTAAAGGATGTGCATTGATTGTAGAGCTATCAACAATATCACTATAAAGTATCACCATCCGATTCCTCAATTAGATGATATGCTTGACGAGTTGCATGGTTCTGTTATCTTTTCTAAAATTGATTTGAAATCTGGGTACCATCAAATGAGAATGAGGGAAGGGGATGAGTGGAAAACTGCTTTCAAGACCAAACATGGATAGTATGAATGGTTAGTTATAATAGCATTTGGTTAACTAATGTACCTAGCACTTTCATGAGATTAATGAACCATGTTTTACATGCTTTCATTGGAAAATTTGTTGTGGTCTACTTTGAGGATATTCTGATTTATAGCAAGAATCTGGATGAGCATTTGAATAATTTTCTTGGTTTTGTGGTGAGTGCTAAAGGCATAGAAGTTGATGAGGAAAAGATAAGAGCTATAAAAGAGTAGCCAATAACACCTAAAAGCATAACTTGGGTGAAAAGTTTTCATGGCTTGGCTAGCTTTTATAGGTGCTTTGTGAAGGATTTTACCACACTTGCACCACTCACTGAGGTCATTAAAAAATCTGTTGGTTTTAAATGGGATAAAACACGAGATGATGCATTCTTTAAACTTAAGGATAAATTGTGTTCTACTTGTGTTAGTATTGACTAACTTTAGCAAAACTTTTGAGATTGAATGTGATGCATCTAGAGTTGTGATAAGAGCTATTTTAATGCAGGAAGGAAAGCCAATAGCTTATTTTAGTGAAAAGCTAAATGGAGCAGCCTTGAGGTATCCAACTTATGACAAAGAGCTCTATGCACTTAAAAAAAGAGCCTTAGAGAATTGGCAACACTACCTTTGGTCAAAAAAGTTTGTGATTCACACTTATCACCAATCCTTGAAGCATATTAAAGGGTAAGGTAAGCTCAACAAGAGACATGCAAGGTGGCTAGAATTCATTGAGACATTTCCTTATGTCATCAAATACAAGAAAAGTCTAAAGAATGTGGTTGCTGCTGCATTGTCAAGAAGTTATACTATTGTTTCTTCTCCTAATACTCAGCTCCTTGGCTTTGAAATATATCAAGGAATTGTATGCAAATGGTGTTGATTTTTCTGAACTATTTCTTACTTGTGAAAAGAAAGCATGTCATAAATTTTTCAAGGTATCACCTCAACATGACATGAGAGTGAAAGGAGCTTAAGAATCCGTTTTCTTTTTATTTTTATGCGGGATAAATTCATTTATTTTGGCTTTTTGACCCTATTGTAGGGTGCATCTCAAAAGATATGAAAGATCTCCCTCCAAGTTACACATACGACTTTCATTGAATACGTCTTTCCACATAATTATATATATATATATATCTATGAGTATGGAATTCTATTTACTCACTTGAAATTGAGTATCCATTTCCCTCCTTTTCCTGCTAGGATTGAAAATCCTGTATTTTACATATCCATATGTTTGAGTCCACCCAAAATAGTGTAAAAAGAAGTGCTTTGACTAATTTCTATTTGACTTAGACCTGTTCTAACAAAGTCAAGGCATTTTGAATTGTTTTTTGACATGGACAAAGTCAATAAAAACCTCTGAAATTATTTCAATATTGGACCTTGGACATATCATAGTTCCGAATCAAATCTCTTTAGAAATTTTGTCTCATGGTAGCTTGCTCCAGTTCCTTTACGAAACTTGTATTGGGTTAGCCATACACTTAACATGTTTCTAGCGATTCACATAGCATCATCAAATGATACAAGTCTTGGAAATCCTTAACCCTTCCCCCTCTTACTATGACTATAGAATGTTCTTGCAAAATTATGGCCAATACCTGGTATATAAGCAATGATTTCAAATTTAGAGGTTAAGCATGCTTTGGCAACTTTACGTAAGGTAGAGTTTGGGTTTTTGTGGGTGATAGTGGAAAAGTTGATGGATAAGTCACGATTACTACCACTCTACAAAACCGTACATGAGATTTTAACCTCATATAGCTCCTCTTTCAATTCTTTCAAAGTCACTGGATCCTTTTCCTCATTCGAGAATCTCCCCCTTCTTCCACTTCGTCCTAAAGAGTAACTAGGACCAATTTAGTCACGTTTTCATGTTCTAATTGAACACTTACCTTTTTTTATTATTCTCAAAGGAGAACATTATTCTTTTTACCAAACATGTGGATCCAATCGCGATCTTCTAATAAGAACAAGAAATCTTTCTCGATCAATCCTTTTGCCCCTCATTCTTTGAGAATCAGAAAGGTCCTTTTCGATTTGAATTTGTTCGTTTGAAATCTAGAATCTTCTACTTCATTCTGATTTAATTTTTTTTATTATGGGTATTGGGTTAATGAAAACAGATTGTGTGTACCTCAAATTTTCATTACATGAATTGCTTGTGAGAGAAGTACATGGGGAAGGATTAATGGGTCACTTTTGTGTAAAAAATACTTTTTGCAAGAGCATTTCTGTTGGCATAAAATGACAAGGGATGTGAAAAGAATCTGTGCTAAATGCATAACATGTAAAAAGGTTAAATCTAGAGTTTTTGGCCACATGGTTTGTATACTCCTCTACTAGTGCCTAATGAACCTTGGGTTGCTATATCAATGGATTTTGTTTTGGGTTTGCCTAGGTCAAAATGGGGCATGGATTCCATATTTGTGGTTGATGATAGGTTTTCTAAAATGGCACATTTCATTGCATGCCATAAAATTGATGATGCCACATATATTGCTGATTTGTTCTTTAAAGAAATTGTAAGACTCCATAGTGTCCCTAAAAGCATTATTTTTTATAGGGATGCAAAATTCATGAGTCATTTTTGGAGAGTGTTGTGGGCGAAGCTTGGTACTTAATTGCTATTTTCTATTGCTTATCAAATACAAACTAATAGACAAACTAAAGTTGTTAATAGAAGAACTTTATCACAATTACTGAGGATTGTGATTCGAAAGAACTTGAAATATTGGGAAGATTGCTTGCCATTCATTGAATTTGCATATAACAAGCTATTCAAATCTAAGTGATGCTTTGCAAATTCCAAGTTATCCAATCATGAGAGCAAGAGCCAATAGAATTAAAGAAGCATTAAATGGGTTGGTGCAAGAGACATGGACAAAGCAAATGGCAACTGGACCAAATCTGGACAAAAATGATGAAAACATCACCAGTTTCATTTGGGTTGAAAATGGAGCTCTTGATCAAGAACTACACATGGGAGGACTTTTTTCTGCCTAGTTAATAGCATTATAGGCTTTAAATGCTTATCATCTTTTCGAAAAATTATTTTTACAAAAATTACCATTAATTGGCAATTTGACTTTTGGGTTTTCAATTTATTGTTTAATTTCAAAATTTAAGGGTGTATTTAATGCAATTAGGTCAGATTAGAATGATGACTTTTTAACACTTGTAATCCCTCCATTGTAAAACAACTCATATTGGAATTTGAATTGAAAAAATTTTATTTTCTGCACTTGTATTCTTAAGAGTGGATTCTCACTAGGCTACTTTTAAAAACTAACAGAATTATCAAGGCTTATTCAAGGGTTCAAGTGGATCATCGATCCTTGTTTAGCTTTTTTGGGGTGAGTATATTTTGATTAGCTATGGGTTTGTGGGACCTTTTCCTTATGGGTTCGCACCATACTCTCTCCCATCTCTCCATCCTCTTCACTCACCCAAATCTAGTACTTGTCTCTCCCCATCAAACTATTCACTCTGCTCTAGACCCCCCTTTGGCACCATCAACAGCAGGATCAAAAGCACATTGTAACATCTTGAAAATTCTAACTTCCTAAATGAGGGTTTCATGATAGGAAAAGGGCCAAAGAAGGTAGAAAAGAGAGAGAGATCTCACAATAATTAGATTGAGATTAGAAGAGGGACCTAAGCGCAGAGAGGAAAAGTACAGCAATGATGTGATCCAAGATATCCATAATCGACAATTTGCCTCTTCAAATTCAATTAATGACCCTTCAAGTTCAAATGAACCTTTTGATGGAGGAGGACATCAAAATGGAGCTGCTAATCAAGTTTTGGACTTGGAGGCCACAAATAAAAGAGCTTGAACAAAGAGCTAAATATGGGTTTCCAATCTGGAATTCATTTGAATTCAAATTAGTAAGGGTTTCCAATTTGGAATTGATTTGAATTCAAATTAGTATTAATTAGCAATTTGACTTTTATTTGGGTTTTCAATTTAGTTTTTGGTGTCAAATTTAAAGTGTGAATTTAATGTAATTAGGTTAGATTATAATGGTGGCCTTTTAATACCTGTAATCCCTCTATTGTAAAAGGGATTGGAATTTGAATTTTGACAAAGTTGTATTTCTGCACTTGTGTTCTTGAGAGAGGATTTTCTCTGGGTTCTTTTGAAAACTAACAGACTTATCAAGGCTTGATCATCTTTGTGGCGTCTTCCAACACTTTGAGTCCTTGTTTGTTCGTGTTCAAATGGATCATCGATCCTTGTTTACTATTCTTAGGGTAAGCATATTCGATTGGTTGTGGGTTTGCACCATTTGGTATCAAAGCCAGGTTCTAAACTCGAGTAATCTCAATCTGTTACTTGTATCCATTTTTTCATTTTGCGTTTTGCGCTTGTTCTTGAGTTTGTTCTCTATTTCATTTCTATTCAAGTTTGTTCTCTGTTATATGAAAGATTTGCTTGCATCCATCAAGTTTTTCTTCTAGTTACCTGATATTTAATATGTTGATTTTATAGTTTGAGTTCTCATCTTCTTAGTCGGCTTGGAATCGTTTCAATCCGATTTGTCGTTAGTCCGTTCTACCCAATATAATGTAGTCGTGTGTATCCAATAACTTCAATCTGATTGCTTGTGGTTTGCTTGCTCTTAGTAAATTGGTTTTTGTTATTTTTTCTAGATTTCATCAAAAAAAGAGAATAAAAAAAAGGGGGAAGACAAGGAAGAAAAAGGGAAAAAAAAATCAGAAAGAACAAAGAAAGGAGAAAATATCATTGTTTTTTATGTTCTGGAATTGCCCTATGTAATCATCTATCTTGATATCCAAAATTTGATTGCAAATCATTCTAAATTGAGGTAGTTGAACTCTTGATTTCCTTCAACTTCTTTCTTTCCAAATACTTGCTTTCCCATTCCAAATTTCTTAGTGTTTTGTTGGATTTCTACAAGTTGTGATTGCATTGATTAAATTGCTTAGTTCTTTCAAAACTCTCAAGAGGGATCTTAAAGAGAAAAGCAAAAAGAGTAACAACATACACCATTTCAAAAGCCAATTTGAGGGAAACACGAGTGACACGAAAATATTTGAGTGAAACACGTGAGTAGAGTAACAAGGTCTCTTTTTATTTATTTCAAACTTTTCAAGTATCAACATGTACAGTGGAAAAAGAGTTGCAAGAGATCTCCAATTATTATTACTACAAGAACTCCAAAAGTTTAATGATGAAGCAGACAAATGGATGGCTAGTCATAACTATAAGTCAAAAAGAGAATTACAGAGAATATTGCATGAGTTGAAACAAGGCTCCAAGAATGTTGAGGAATATTTTCAAGAGATGGAGTTAGCTGTGATTAGGGCCGGTGTAAAGGAAATTGGAGAAGCTACTATGGATTGTTTTATAAATGGGCTTAATCCTGAATTAGCTTGTTTTGCAAAGACCATAAGATTCTTAGACATTGATATTTTGGTTCCATTACTTGCAAAGTATGAAAAAAATATCAAGCAACAAAGATGTGCAAAAAGTAGCTCTAACACAAAGGAGATTGAGTTTGATTGTTATGCACCCTATTGATGAACTTGTGCCAGCCAAGGAGAAGGAAGAATTGAATAATGAAAGTCTTTCTAACAAATGTGAAAAAGAAAGCATCCTTATTCCAAGTACCATTCTTGTTGTTGGACAATATCCTCTCAATCAAGAAAAGAAAAGTGAAAATATGAGTGAGAGTGATTTTTGTGAGTCTGTTCTAGATGAAAAAATTCAGTTTTTGAGAGAAAACAATATTAACAGACTTGAGTGTTGTTAAGATAATGAGATTCTATATGTAACTGAAAAGGATAGTGAGAGGGAGAGCTCAAAAGAAGAAATTTAGAAAGGTCAAAAGAGTTGTGAGAAAAGTGAGGTTCATTGTAAGGATATCTCTTTGGTTACTAATGATCTTAGTCATTCTTTGCCTAGTAATTTGATGTGTTGTAGGTACGAAGAGATTTGTTTTCTAAGAAGCCACATGAGAGATTTTTGCCCTCAAGAAGCATTCAACCTTCATCTCACTCTAGTGGCATTGAAAACATTCAGATTCGAGGATGAATCCTTTTGAGGAGAGAGGGAATGATGCGATCCTTGTTTAGCGTTCTTGGGGTAAGCATATTCGATTGATTGTGGGTTCGTGGGATTTTTCTCTTGTGGGTTCGCACCAAGCAACCTCAAGGATTGAGTTTCGGTTAGGTCCAAAGTCCAAAAAATTCCTATAAAATCTAAGAAAATAGGAGTGCCTAGAACTATGTATGGGGCTTAGATTGAGGTTTTAGAGGTCTGAAGAGTTTTTAGATAATTTCTCAAATATTTTCATATTTTTGGCTATACAGGGTTTCTAGCCGAAAATTAATTATTTCTGATATGAAGGAGCCTCAGTGTTATAGATAGGGATTGGGGAAAAATAGCTTGAAAATCAAGGAATTTTATAAAATTATCCTGAACCTAGAAGAAGGTAGAGAGAAAGCGACAGAAATTGCCGTAACTGAAAATTTTCGATAAATGGCTGATTTTGGAAAAATTAAATGCAAGGAGTTTTGGGATAAGACAAAGTCTGAAAATTAGAGAGAATGATCCTTGACTTTCAAGAAATTTATTTGCAAAGTTTGAAAATTTTCTCCAAGCAGTTAATTTTCCATGGTTGGTGGAATTTTAACAGATACGGTTTGGAATGACTGGAGACAGAGAAGCCAATAAGAGGCAATTTTTTGGGCAAAAGTGCAGCCCACTTTGCTTCTCAAAAAGTTGGTTGAGGAAGCCCAATTTAAGCCTAAGAACAGAGCCAATTGTGGACAAAAGAAAAAGTTTTTATAAATTACATAACCATGACCTAAGGAATGATGTCACCCCAAGCCTTGAAATTTTCTATATATACCCCCAATTCCTTCTTGGCCAAACATGTGAGGACCCTTGGGCAACCTCTGGAGAAATTAAAACTCGACTGAAATTAAGAGACAAAGAAGAGGAATCAAGACACAATGATCAAGCAACCGATCTACCTAAGTTTTAGTGTGAGTTTCAATCAATTTCCTTTTCTTTCTCCATGTTTTTGGTGGCTGTTTGGTGCGAAACCACAAGGTAAAGATCTATGAACCCACAACAAATCGAACATATACTCACCCTAAGAAAGCTAAACACAAATATGGAGATCCCCTTGAACCATTGAGCACAAAAGAACAAGGACCCAAGGGTGTTGGAAGACACCCCAGGTTGATCAAGCCTAAGCTTGGTAGTTCTAAGAACCCTAGAGAAAATCCATTCTCAACGAAAAAGTGCAAGAAGGAAACTTTTTATTTAACACCCAAGTCTCCCTTCAAAAGATTACATAAATGAGTATTTATAAGCTAGGACTCTTGAAACAATTCTAATATGAAAACCCTAGTTGGTAACCTAAGCACAAAAGCCCAATATAAGTTATTTGAGCCTCAAGTTCTAACTAAACAAAAATACAATAAAAATAGAAAAACTAAATTACCTTCTAGAATACTTTAACTTGCTAGTCGAAATAGAATCAACTAAAGATTCTAATTACTTAAATGATGTCTCCATTAATGAGATGGATCTTATTTGACTCTACTAATTGATAGAACACAAATTAGGCAAGTCTTAGCCTTCAAGAAGCAATCCATACAAAATAGGAAAATAATTAAAATAAATATAATCCTAATTTAACTCCATTCAATTTGAATATTCTTGGACTTTCTAAATGGATCTTTTTGAGACTATTCACGTTTATAATCATGTATGGGCCTTGCACTTGAATATGGTTGAATCACATTCTGGAAATCCCATTCTCCATTGGCCTCCTCCATGCACATATAATTGTATTGGGGCTTTAAAAGCGTGGGAATTGAATCCAAATGCTCTTTTTGTCTCTTACAACATGATTTTGTTCATCTTAAGGTCCAAGTGTGCATAAGCCAACAATGCACATTCCACGGTGGCTTTGAAGGTGCCCTATCACATCATATGCCACATATGTAACAAGTTTACGTGTCATCATCATCATCCAAGCAATGATCCATGTTTTCCTCCTTTATAGTATTTTCAAGACTTGATGGTCACCTTGTAGAACTTATGGTGAATTTTGGCTAGCCCTGGTTCATGAGGTTAAGAGTTTACTTTCATTGTGTTTAGAATGATGTCTTACATCAAAATATGTTGAAAGAACACATGTGGTAGCATTGAATTGACAAAATCACTTGACTAAAGTTCGATTAAGAGGGTATATAAGGGAGGGAGGCCATTTTACTTAACTAGAGTTCAGCTTTGGATCAAATGTGTAAGATTAGCCTGTGAGATTCATTTTTAGAGAGGTGGAACGAAAACCCTAATTTCAAGAAAGAAAAGGGTTAGTGTTTTTAGTTGAGAATTATAGAGATTGTGGCCTATTATTAAATGTCTCTGGATATTTGTATGATTAGGCATTAGTGAAGATCATTTTAGGGGAACAAGAACCTAAGGAAAAGCCTTGGTTTGAAAGAGAAAAAGAGAAGGAAAAAGGGGTGGCTACAATCTCTATCTTAACTTTATATTGCTTTGCTTTGCTTTCTATGTGTTGTATGGTTATGTTGTATTGAGCTAGCATGTATAAGATGAGATGATTAACTCCTCACATATGTGCCTTGGTTATTTATTGAAGTTAAGTTGTTAGAGATTGTGTATGCTCCCTTTACATGGTGTTTTGCTTGTGCTAGAAACGGCATGAGTAGTAAGAACATAAAATGTAGCATGATATGCATTGTATTAGCTTGTTATGGTTGTGTGATTTTGATGCGATCCAAGATATCCATAATTGATAATTTGCCTCTTCAAATTCAATTAATGACCCTTCAAGTTCAAATGAGCCTTTTGATGGAGGAGGACATCAAAATGGAGCTGCTGATCAAATTTTGGGCTTGGAGGCATCAAATTAAAGAGCTTGGACCAAGAGCTACACATGGATTTCCAATCTGGAATTGATTTGAATTCAAATTA
>JBAGKO010040595.1:0-10218 GCA_037177275.1 Acacia concinna | reverse complement strand
TCACAAATAACTCCAGTAGATTTTCTCCATTTACACCATCCCGCTTGAATCCTATGATTAACATCTCTATCAATTTCCCCATCTTGTTGAATAATTGATCCCAGGTATCTAAATTTTGTTATTTGCGGAATAATATGCCCTCTAAACAAGGTAAAAAAAATCATTCTCAAACCCTCCCTTTCCCTCCCCTCCATTAAAATGCCTCTCTTCCCCTCCCCTCCATTGAGCCAAACATACCCCAAGGGTTTTAAGGAGGATAGAAGCTCAAATGGGGAGGTTATGCATGTGTATCCATTAAAGAGTTTTTAAAAAGTAAATTTATTTATGCTATGATGATTTTTATAATGCAAACTCCACTCAACTCATGTAACCATCCTTGCATGTGTGTTTACCCTTTCATTTTACGTGTGAGTTTTAGCATTGGTCCCAATCGCTCTTGCGAATCTTGAGGCTACTATCACCTTGTATAGGCTGAACTATATATTTATGTGTGGAGTTTGTTTGGGAAGCACAAAGAAGTGCTTTTTAAGCATTGTTCATGAGCCGAGAGCCCAAGATAAAATTCTTCCTACATGATTATGGGATTTGTGGTTGAATACATGTTTGGGCTTCAACAATGCCCCAACTTCCCTATTTCATATAATAAAGTGTTGAGTATGAATCTTTCTTATATATATATATAGAGGCAAGTGTAAACACTTGGATTGTACAAGAACGGTAAACCTGTGTGAATGCCTAATACATGAATCAAATAGATCTAATGTTAGCATAGATCGGTTAATATTAGATCCGAACAGGAAGGTGGGGATTTGGTCAGTAAGGTCAACTCCGTGTTCGTGTGGTGAGCCAAATTGGCCAAAAGATCAGCACATTTCAAAGAGGTGAGTATGAATCTTTCGTATCATAGTAGTATGTATAGTCCAACTTTAAAACTCTATATTATGCCCCTTTTTTTTCAATGGTTATATTATGCCCTTTTAAACCGTGATAGACATTAATAATTGGTTTTACCCCTATCTACCACTGTAACATTTATATATTGAACTTATTTTCTATATACATTAGTAGTGTTTTATGAATCATTTGACAATATGATGAAATCTTTTCAATTATTCAGATCCCTCTTATCCTTATTAATATAAGATATATGTATGCCCTTTTAAACCATGGTAGACATTAATTATTGGTTTTACCTCTATCTACCACAGTAACATTTATATATTGAACTTATTTTCTATATAAGTTAGTAGTGTTTTATGAATCATTTGACAGTATGATGAAATCTTTTCAATTATTCAGGTCCCTCTTATCCTTATTAATATAAGATATATTGACCTAATTTGATTAAATTAATGAAAATTAGTTAAATTAATTAATATGACATATATTTTTTAAAATATTTTAGTCATATTATTTAATTCTCTCTCTTTTTATATTGATTATTGTTGAGAAAAAAAAAATCAACTTCCCGAATAGATCCTATATTAAGGACTAAAGCGAGTATTAACCTTTAGGCATGACATTTTCACTTCCAACATTCAAATCATTAGGAAAACATTCAACTTATGGTTTTGTAATTTTGCTAACAAGATCATTGCTCCATGTAAAATCACCAATCAAACTCTTTAGAACACTTAGACAATCTCAAATAAACCATAAAAACCCAAATCAATAGATGGTATGCTCTCCAACTACAAAACACCAGAACCCCCTATAAATCTAAGAGAAGTTGAATATTAGAAGGTTTGAGGATGTTAAAAATTACTCACTCCTATATTTAAATATAAGAGCTAGTTGACTCTTTTTAGAGATTATAGAAGCTAAATAAACTATTTAATTATAATATATGTTGTCCATCAAGAGATTATATATATTAATTTTTAGGTCAAATAACTTAGTTTTAAGAAGAACAATAGATATAAATATTTTAATGTAACTTAATTAGTTTTTTTAATTTATAAAAAAAATCAATTAGTTTTTATATTAAGGATAAAAATAGTATTATCCTAAAGTTAAGCCCAAAAAAAGTGTTGTCCAAAGTGATGATCAAACGCCAAAACCTTAGCAAACTTTTCTTCCTCTTTTTCTCTGTTCTTTTGCAAACATGATTTTATTTGCATCGTCATCCGCCCGTCGCGTCGTACAAACCCCTTGGCCATAGTGGATAGCACAAAGAAGAGGCCCCAAATTTTGTTCCATTTCTCAAGTCCAATTGTCCCCAATCAGACTACCTTAGCCCATGTCTAAACATACCTCCAAATAGAACCAATATTGGTTTCTAATTAATTAAACGGTTAAAGTGTAAATTTAACAATAAAGTTTTATTAAAGGCATATCTGACAAAAATAAATTTTGCTGTGGGTAAGATTACACCTATACTTTTTAAAATGGGGTAAATATAACAAAATCGTTATTTCAATCATAACGTCCATTTTTTTATATAAGAGGTCCCATAAAGTCAATGAAATTTTCTCTCTTGTACTCTCATAAGGAAGGTGAGATGATGAGAGTTGATGTTGGGGGCAGAAACAAGATAGAGAGAAATAGAAAGGGTGAGAGGTTGAGATTTGACGAGAATATAAGAGAGAGAATTTTATTTGACTTTATCGGCCCACATAATATAAACTGACAAACGTCTTAATTAAATTAGTGGTTTTATTATATTTGCCCCATTTTAAAAAATTTATATGTAATTTGTCCCCAACAAAACTTATTTGTATCAAACTCATTGTATTGTTAAATTTACACAATAACTTTTAATTAAAATACTCTCCAAACACTTCTCCAATACCACCTTAAGGAAAATGGAAATTGGGATGTTAGACTACAGCGGTTGGTAGCCTTGTCTGTAGTGTCGGCAGCTTTGATAGATGGAGTGAAAGGAAGTGGGAAAAATTATAAGTATTGCTCTTCTTACTATAATTATCATTTTCATTTATGATGAATATAAACTTGCTCCGATATCATAAATAAGCAGAAACTATAAAAAAAAACATTTTGGTCTGAAATTTTAGCAAATTGACAACTTTTTTTGAGGCGCAGTTAATGAAGATTTCCTATTCTACCCGTATAATGAGGGTGCAGATGCGTTTGATGGTGCCTTTTAATTCAACATAGAGGTTAAAACACACCAAACATCTTTCTTTTTCGGTCAAACACACCAAACATCTTTGAACTTTGAGCTACTTGTTTACCACAATCACACCCTAACCTTTGAAATTTTGAATTTATGAAGTTATGTTTCATATTGATGATGAGATCACTTGTTATTAACATTGCAGTTAAAGTTACTTGTTCGTGCTAGGTCAAAATGCGTGTAATTTTTTATTAAATGCCATATCATTAAGGAAAACAAAAAAAAAAAACCAAAACAAAACACTTGGCATCTGGCATTTGTAGTTTTCTTTTATTTTGATTTAAAAAGTGTATGGACCATGCTGCCCTTTTCCCTCTTGAAAAATTCCCTCTTCTTCGTTATGATCACACTGTCACAATATACTCTCCAACTGCAGCAACACTCTCCCAGGTGCAACAAAACAAAATCTCCACTGTATAAGCAGTATAGTCTTTAATGGTCATTATGATCATATTTGTTTATATCTTAAAAAAAATTTAATTTCTAAAAATAAAAAAAATATTTGAAAAATGTTTTCAATAACCTTTTTTTCAAAAAAAAACATAAACCTATTTTTCAAAATTTAAAAATCAAAATAGTTTTTCATTTTTGTTTTTATATTTCTTGGTTTTTGAGGCAACCACCGTCTACTATGATTTCACACCACCAGCGCTTGCTGCTACCGTGTCATTTCAAAATATTTTTTTGAAAAAAAAATAGTCAACTATATCGTTTTTTTAAAAAACTTGTTTCTAAAAATAATTTTTGAGAGGAGTAAAAGATGATTGTTGTACAAGCATCATATTTGGCTAATTCATCGATAGGACCCACAAACCTGGACGCAATTTGTTTATTTTCTTTTGGGAAAATGATTATGAGGTCTCAAGGATCAAATATATTTAGTCAAAAGTTCCACCAATTTAGATTATCACCAAAAAGTCTTAAAAGACCTTTGGGATAATAAGTTGATAAGAGAAAGACCTCAATACCCCTATCCTTTTGGCAGACCCTTGTCAAAGAAAAGAGAAAGTTGAAATTCGCATAGGTACCATTCACTCCACCATGGACATTTTAACAACGTATTAAGCCGTATTGACAACTTCAGGAGCACATTTTACAACCTCTCGGGTTAGGTATTATTTGCTCTGCCATCAAAATTTTAACAACTTATTAGGCCATGATGACAATTTCATAAGCACGTTTTGACAACTTCTCCAGCCAGGGACTATTCACTTAGCCATGGATTGAACAGCACCCGGCCCAAGACTTTGTCAAAACATGCTTCTGAATATGTTAACACGGGTTGATAAATTGTTAAAATTTCGATGACGGAGTGAACAGTACCCATGTGAATTTCAACTTTCTCTCTCCTATGATAGGAGTCTGCTAAAAGGATAGGGGTATTGAGGTCTTTTCTCTTCTCAACTTATTATCCCAAAGGCCCTTTAAAACTTTTTTGTGAGAATCTAAATTAGTGGGACTTTTGGTTAAATATGATTTGTCATTGAAACCTCATAGTCATTTTCCCTTTTCTTTTCCCTCTTTCCAACAGATATTTTCATATTATAGGTTAAAAATATAAGAGATTATGATACCAAAAAAAAATAGTGAGATATTTAACAGCCTTAAGTTCAAATTAATTAATAAAAAATATTAGATGCCGATTAATTTATAATCATATTTTTTATGTGATAAGAAGTCATAATTATATTAAATGTTAATAGCATTGTTAGTCCTTTGTTAATAACATTTTTAATTATTTAACTATGTTATTAATTATGTGTATTTTAGTTTTTTTTACATTTCAGAAAATTTATTTTTCCTTTTCTAGTATAATTTTTTGGGAAAATTGCGTTTTAGTCCCAACCAACAGAATTTACGATAAAACGGTTCTGCGAAATCACGTAATTGTAAAAAAGTCTTGTGGGACTTTTTTGCAATTAATTACAGAATAAAAATGATTTTCTCTGCCCCATTAGACTGACGCGACAGTTTTCAACCTCCCTCTCTCACCCCCCTCTCTCTCCCACTCTCCCCCTATTGACAACTTCATGTGTTTCCATTGACAACTCAAGGTGCTACCATTAACAACTCAATGTTATAGTTGTGAAGTATAGTTGTCAATAGAAACACCCTTAGTTGTTAATAAAAACACCCTCAATTGTCAACATGGGCACATGAAGTTGTCAATGGAGAAGAGGGAAGGGAGAGGGAGAGGGAGTCTGACTCACGCGTTTGATGCGTTAGTCAGTTAGTCTCTCTCTCCCTCTCCTTCTTCCCAATTGACAACTTCATGTGCCTGTATTGACAACTTAGGGTATTTCCATTAACAACTTAGGATGTTTCCATTGACAACTATAACATTGAGTTGTAAATAGTAGCACCCTGAATTATCAATGGAAGCACCCTGAGTTGTCAATAGAAACATCCTAAGTTGTCAATCAGGCACATGAAGTTATTAATTGGGGGTGAGTGAGATATAGTTGTCAATGATAACATATAGAGTTGTTAATGAAAACATGTTGAGTTGTCAATGGAAACACATGAAGTTGTCAATGGAGTAGGGAGGGAGGGAGAGAGACTGACAATTGACGCGTCAGTCTGATGGGAGGAGAATCATTGTTTATTCCGCAATTAATTGCAAAACAATCCCACGATACTTTTTTACAATTACGCGATTTCACGGGACTGTTTTGTCATATATTCTGTTTTTTCCTAATTTTTTTAATATCACAATATATATACATGTAATATATTTATATCATTTTTAGTCATTTATCATCAAAAGTTAATTTTGAACATATCAACTAAATAAGTTTTACTTTTACATAAATAATTTCTACTACTGCCATTCCTAACATTAAACACATCAAACAATCTAATTTTTACCCAATCTAATTTTTATAAAATTCTTATTATAAATAAATTACTTTTCCCATCACAATGTCAAACACTCCCTGAATCGATTGTTGCCATTACGGTGCAGTTGCAGTTGAAGGAGGCAAAGATTGAACTTCGTAAGTTCAACGAGGCAAAGATTAAGAGAAAGGGAGAGAAGACAATAAGCCCCCCTGAATTTCACAACTTAATTAAAAAAACATAAAATATTAAAATTTACGTATTAGATTTAGATGTGAGGCTGTGAGCTACTCTCATCCCCTTCAAAATATAAGCTACAACTTATATTTGTCATCTCATTTAATGTGTGTTTTCTAATTTTACCCCTAATTCTTTCCTAATACATTTGATTTCCAGTTTATCTGAGGACTTAATAAGAAAGAAAATAAGTCACTTATTATGTAATACGAGAAAAATATCTCTCACATACTTACTTCGTACTCCGCAATAAGTCATTTATTTCCCTTCTTATTAAATTCTCAAATGAGCAGTCATCTTCTTCTTTTCTTTTCTTTTCTTTTTTTTCACTTATTACCTCCCCACTTATTCTCTTCAAATATCGGCACTTTTGTGTTAGGGGTGGGGGTGGGGGACGCGTTCCTTATCTATTTATTCTTTTTAATTAATTGTAATTGATTTCTTGATATATACTACATATATATATATATATATATATATATATATCTCAATTATTTTACGCTTGTATTTTTTTTTTTGCCTGCATTTTAAGCTTGTATTTTGATCTAATCGGAGTAGTGTTCTTTTTAAATAACACGACATATAATTAAAAAAAACATAAAAATTATGGCATATCACAAACCATTAACTTTAATTGCAATTTCAACACTAGGGAAGCTTAAAATTAAACTATGAAGCTACTAAATTTAAACTTGGGACAATGTGCATGCAGCACCCTTGAAGTCCTTTTTATGAATGTGCATATATAATCATAAAGTATTTTTCACGAACAACTACAATGTTTAATAGCACATGAAAAGATTTTTTTAGTGTGATAAATGAACCACAAAATATTTAAAGATGTTAGATGAATATGAAAAAAATACTCTAAGATGTTAGACATATCACAAATTATTTTAAGATACTAGACTCATCTAACAAAATATTTTGAGATTGCCTACCATTCTCGAATCTTACCTCTCTTCCCCTCTACTCAACTCTACTGCTCATCTTAACATTCAAATGAATATTTGAATGGTTCACATTGAATGTATTATGAAAATATTCTTAAATATATTTTTTATTATAGTTTTATATTATATTAACTAAAATTTAGCATTTTTGAATTTATTTATTTACTTTTAATAATTTTATATTTTATTAACATTTTTATAAGACATAAAATTTGAATCATTTAAATTTCAATCCAAAATTAGAGAGTAGTCCAGAGGAAAAGGACAGCAAGAGTAAAGGATGATAGCCATAATGTTTTAAACTTTTTGAGTATTTTAGCTAAACATTAATAATATAAATATTTTTGGGAAAAAAAAATCAATTGTAGGTGGAATGGAAAAGCATGGGAGCTTTTTATAGGTGGAAAGAGAAAAGGCGAAAAGATGAGGAAGGAGAGGGGAAGAAAAGAAAGGAAAGCTAGTAGTAAAGTGTGCGAATAAAGAAAAAATAACTTATGCAATATTGTAGATGTCATTTTATTGAATAAAGGTATTAATAATATTTAATTCTTAATAAAATTTGGATTTAAAAATTTATTAGAAAAATAATAGAGAAAACAAAAGTAGCTTTAATTAAATATTTTAGTGATTTATTTTTTTTAATTAATAGGTACAAGATGAAAAAAAAAATCTCACTCTAAATAAAGAATCATTATCAAAATTTAAATTAAAAAAGGTTTACACAAAAAACTCTATATGAGAAAATCTATCATAACTTAATTTTTTATTTATTATCTAATAAATTTAAATTTAAAAATTATTTTTACTATCAATAATTTAAATACAAGTTATTTTTATAATATGATTTTTTTTTTCCTAAAATCACTTTTAAAAAGTCACTAACAAAAAATCATTTTTCCCAAGTCATTAATTTGTCTCTCCAAGCGCACCAAGACCGATGTTGACATTTAGGAAGAAGAATGAGCACCCAGCTAACAGGCATAGACTCTTATGATTGAGCCACAGGCCAACAGCAAAATTGACAGCCGGGAAGACATAAAGCTAAAACCACTTATTATTCCCAATTCAATCAGCGGTAGAAACAATACAATATTTATTCTGAGTCAATGTCAACATCAATATTAATTAGCCAGTTGTATAAAGTTGTTCCAATATAAGATTAAATTATAATGACTTTTATTATCTTAAAAATTAAAAAAATGGCACTTAAATACTATTTAAATTTTTAAAACTTAAAAAGGTCTATTAGTATTTTTAAATAATACTAAAGTACTATAAACTAAATTGGGTTTTTTTATATTTCTGAAGGAAAAAGTGGTACGGACACTAGCGAATTCCATTACTTTTATAGAGAAAAATCTCTTCTCTCCTTTGTTTTCCAAATTTGCTAAAGTGAAAAATGCTTCAGAAACTGACAAATCTCATTACTCTTATGGAAAATCTAATTACTCTTATAGAGAAAATCTCATCTCTCATATGTTATTGGCATATTTCTCTCTCCTCTGTCACTATGCGTCAGTGTCAGTGTCAGATGAATAGTGACAGTGAATAGTGATAGAAGGAGAGAGAAAAACAAAGATCAGAAAATTGTAGCGAATCCCATTACTTTTATGCGTAATCCCATTACTCTTATAGCAGAAATTCTATTACTATTCACATCCGAAATTTGAAAACCCAGATTCATCCCTTGGGTTTTTGATATTCTAACAGATCTTTTGGGATTTTGGAAATTCAAGTGGTATTTAAATGGGATTTTTCCTAAAAATTATGTTATATTTAATTTTAAATATAAAATTCAATTAAATTTTTTAAAAATATTTAAAAAAATTGATTAAATTACTTCAAAGTATTTACATTTATCATTTTTTTACAAACAATTTTGTTAAACTTATGAACTAATATATAACTTAATAATATATAATATATGATATTATTAAATAATTTATTTAATTTCATTAATCTCTCTAAAAAATTAAATAAATTTTATATTTTGTAAGAGTAAGCGTTTCACCTAAGAAGGAGTGAATTGGGTGTATAAAAATTTTCTTGAAAACTCAAACACTTAAACGCATATACTGGTTCAGTCAAACTCATGATCTACGTCTAGTACTCAGTCACCATTGAGTTCTACTATTCCTCAAGATTACAACGGGCCTTGGCACCTCACTACAGACTCAATTGACTCTTTAAAAAATCACTCCCTTTACAAGATACAATCACTAAAATTTGCAAAAGATAGTAAAAATACTTTCTCAATAGAGTTGAATAATAAACACTAAAGTACATAATATAATTAATGACAAAAATAAACGAAACACGCTAAAGAAATTTATGACTCGTATAGTTTGTTCATTAGTTGTTTCCGTCATTAATGTTCATGTATTTATAGTCTGAGGATTTTGTGTCCGTTGGAGTTTAGTTTATAGTCGTTGATTGCTCATTGTTCCTCTAGGTAGCTTCCATTGAGGCACAAAGAATTTTCTTTTTGATCATAAATATTTCCGTTGAGGTTGTAGAAGGAAGGTAGGTGAGGATTTAATCAAATTCGGTAAAGTGCATTTAATGCGTCTGACACATTCTTCTCACCAGTTGAATTATGCTCAAAACTACTTGAAATGATTCATAACATGTTCTTAGACATAATATAGATTAATAGCAAATGTTAGAATAAAGTGGGTATCAACATAATGGAATCTTGAATGATTGAAATGTTTACGTTACAATGCTCTGTTTTTCTGGAAAACTGACTTTTGAAATTTTCTTGAGGTTTGAAGTCATCATCGAGATAATCTTTTAAAAATCAATAAACTCGAGGATTTAATCACAAGTTAAAACATGAAAGTTTTGAAGAAAGTATCTTCGAGAATTTCACAAGTTATGATTACCTTGAGATTGAGTCTTAACCTTGAGAATATAAGCAACATAGAGTAGTACCCTTGAGAATTGAAAATGTACTCAAAGTTAATCTTTGAAAAGTTTAGAACATGGTTTGCTTGCTCCCTTGAGGTTAGAAATCAATCCTTGAGGTTTCGAGTTTTATAAGCAAAGATAACT
>JBAGKO010040547.1:0-10221 GCA_037177275.1 Acacia concinna | reverse complement strand
TTTCGGATCATATCTATGGAGATTTTTATCTTAATTTGAAATCACATCTATCCAAATCGAAATATCATCCAAAAATCACGTCTGTGCAGATTACGGACTCAGGTCACGACCTACAGTTGTCCATGTCGCGACCTGGGGTCATGGAAACTCCTTCTGGTCTCGATTCTGCTCCAAAACGCACCGTTTCATTAAAAACTCTCCCATGTCACGACACAACACTCTCCAGGTCGCGACACAGAGTAGCAGATCATCATTCTCATGTGTTTTGGGCCTTCAAGCTCCAATTTCTTCATCTGCTCCATCCTGGCTCCAATTCGGGCTTCAGTTTGGGCTCCGTTTTCTCCTTTGCTTGCCTGAAAACATAACAACAAAGAGACTTTACCAAGGCAAGTGAAGAATCATAATTACAAGATATAAAATAAGTCTACTTTTACCCATTATTCAGCAAAATGCAAAGTATGAGACATGCAATCCCAATACTATAATTACGATGCATAATGTGGGTAAATGTATGCAATTAAGACCTAAAATACCCTGTAAAACTATATAAATATTGTGTCTGATCAAGATGTATGTAAATTATGTTATATTATGCAATGTGAGTGAGAGTAAGAGGCCGTATGGCAAGTATTGCACTTTATGGTCATTTTATGCAATATTTTTGGCCTAAAAAAAGTTGAGAATTGGGTTGGCTATATCTTGAGCAAATGAATGAGTCTGTCCACAAGATTTTACATGCTAATAGAGTAATTTTTTTTTCTTACAAATAGAGAGGTAGATCATCTCATTTACAATTTTGTAGAAAAAGTTATGCCTTCCCAAAGTTAAGCCAAAAATTAAGAGAAATTAGAAAAGTGATCATATGAACAGTGCAACTTTGAGAGAGAATACACTTCTGTTTCCATGAAATCTTGAGCTGAGGTTATTTTTCCTCTATAGAGGAGGGAATGAGTTTTTCAGAAAACTTAGAACCACCACATTTTGATTTTTGTAGAATTAGTTATGATTTTTCAAATTTGATAAAAAAATAAGGGTAAGATTAATAGTAATCCGAGAAAGAAAATTTTTAAACCTTTTCTTTCCAACTTAAATTCATAACTAGTGATTCTAATAGCTATAGTTTGATAATATAAATGGCCTAGAAGAGAGGTGTTACAATGTACTTGTCTCACACTAGACCAGATATGTCATTACCTGTGAATGTTGCTAGTCAATACATGGATGATCCAAATGAGGACCATGTGAATCTAGTAGTGAGAATTCTACACTATCTAAAACTAAAGCCTAGAAAGGGAGTTGTCTTCAGAAAGGGTGAAAATAAAGGCCTGTAAATTTTTACTGTTACAGATTTTACAGGCTCAAAATGAGATAGACATCTACTATGTGGTATGCTACCTATGTGTGGGGAAACTTAGTGACTCGAAGGAGTAAAAAGTAAGATAATGTATTAAGAAGTAGTGCAAAGGCAAAACTTTGGGCACTGAATCAAGGAATATGTGAGGGTATCTTGTTATTAATGTTACTCAAATAATTGAAAAAGGATGTGATACCCATAGAAATGTTCTATGATAATCCTTTCAATAAAAATGGCCAAAAATCCTATTCAACATGACAACACTAAACATGTAAAGATTGATAGGCATTTTATAAAAGAAAAAAATGGCTCAAAGGAATTTAAAATATCTGACATATGCTCTAGTTCACAAGTGACAGATCTATTTATTAAGGCTTTTAAGAGACCTCAATTTGAAGAACACATATCCAAGCTAAGGATGAAAAACATGTACTCTCTACCTTAAGGGGGAGTGTTGAGAAATATATTATATTCAGAATTATTGCTATTATTATTAGTATTTGAATTTCTAATTTTACTGTAATATGATGTTATCTTATCAAATTTGGTGATTAGTCAATATTATGATTAGATATTAGGGTTATGGTTAGTTCTCTCTATATAGAGAGCTATGGTGTATTTTCTTTCTATGATTTTGAATAAGATAGAATAAGAGGCTCACTTGACCTCTTTTCCAACAAGGTTAATCACTAATGTTCAAACAATATTGATTTGGAATCACACACAAACTAAAACCAACAAAAAACAAAATAAGGAAGTAGAGCAATCAAATTCAAAGAGAAATCAAGCAATCGAGAGGATGATCTGTGATGTTAGATGTCAACAATCCTAGGTACACAAAATCAAAACAGGATTAATTTATTTTATCTAAGATCAAGGTGATTTAGCATGCATTTCATATGGGCCAAGATAGAAGTGAGCAACCACTCAAGGCACTGTATAATTCGAAATAGCCTTCAGATGGACATCAATCGAGCCAAGGCTACAACTACTTTATATCCAAGCTACTACTATCCAAAATGAAAGAATAAGTCAAATTGTTCAAGTTTAGTATAACATCCCAAATTTTTATTTACCTAAAATTTCCCAAGTATATGGAAAGATAAGAGGAATAAAATTGTGGATTTTGATGTAAGAATTATGGGCAAAGTAAGCTTTGGCTAATTTCTAGAAAGTGACAAGAGACAGTTCTGTTATACATCAATTTTTCCTAGGTTAATGATGTCTAAAAATTGTGAAACTTTCTAGTCTATTAGTAGACATGTAAAGCTTTAATTTGATTTTTCATAAGTGAGATTTTGATGTATATGTTAGGAGATATGAATTTTTGAAGTATTCTCAGTAAAAATTTGTCAGCAACTAGAGGAGTGTACAAACATGAAATTCCCCAAGTATATGACAAGATAAGAGGAATAAAATGGTAGATTTTAATGTAAGAATTATGGCCAAAGTAAGTTTTGGTTGATTTCTAGAAAGTGATAGGAGATAGTTCTGTTATACATCATTTTTTCTTGGGCTAATGATGTCCAAAAATTGCGAAACTTTCCTATCTATAATTAGACATGTCAACCTTTGATTTGATAAGTCATAAGTGAGATTTGGATGTATATGTTAGGAGATATGAATTTTTGAAGTATGCCCAGTGAAAATTTGCTAGCTTCTGGAGCAGTGTACAAACATGAATTTCCTGGGAATCTTTGAGTTCTAATTTAGAAAATAAAGTATTTTTTTCCTGAAACTATATTCAATAATGGATATTTGAGCTTTGGAATTATATCAATTGGATATTTGGAAAATTAAATATGAATTTTGAAATTTGTGTGAAAATATTGTCCATAAATGCGAAATTTCAGGAAATGTAATGGCATGGTGGTAATTTGTGGCTCAATCAAGGATAAAAAGGGAAGATAAAATATGATTTCAAGGGCAAGATGGGGAAGCCAAAATGAAGGGTCAAGATCTAGTCTTGCAAAATAAATATTAATAAGAGAAAAAAGTAAAATACTTAGCTATCAATTTATCTAAATTAAATATTGTAATTGTGCACATGTGAGATTAAGTGGTTTAGCCAATTAAATGGGTAATAGCAGCCCTCATTCTCAGCTGGGCAAGGTATGGGAAAGAGAGAGAGAGAGAGTTCTTGGAAAAGAAAGAAAGAGCAAGGCAAGGCAAGGATAGAGAAGCTAGTAAGGTGAGTTCTAGCGGATATCTATGTCTTCTTGCCATGGATTCTTCAAGGAGTCTCTACTAAAAACTTCTGTGACCATGGAATCACTGTAGCAAGAGCAAAATCAAGAGGAAGAGGAGTCTTGAATTTCAGTAAGAGCAAGAGAAGCAAGAAACTCAAGAGGTAATCATAAAAACCTTAAATCTCTTCTTGATTCTTGTTTATTGTTGGTGGTTGATGTTGTCTATGGTGATTATTAGATTGTGTGGCTGATTTTACTACTTGGGATGCACAAACCCTAATGGGGAGGTGACTGAAGACTTTTTATCATTAGCTTGAGATCCACAATCAAAGTTTAACCAAAGATTGTGTATAGGCAAACCTAAGATCGTTGTCTCTTCAAGGAGCTTTTATTTTAAATCCCTAAATTAAACTAAGTACTAAAAGCATGTTTTGAAATTGGTTTTTTTTTTTCTTTAAATTAAAAGGAAAATTGAACTATGCTAATATTTTTTAGTATTTGTAAAAATAATAAAGAATGAAATATTTTTGGATTAAAAAGTAATAAAGCGAGTCTGGTAGCAAAGTTGGTGGCTTTCCTAGCTTCTTAAATTATATGGGAGTTAAATCCGCATCAAGTCTAATAAAAACAACTTCAAACAATTGTGTTGGGTTCAATCTACCTAGCTAATGACTAATCTTATGATCACATTCATAGTCATTTCTTAGATAAATTATTAAAAACCACTTAATGTGTGTTTGAAAAGTATTTTAATGCACTTGTTCCTCTTGTTGAGAGCACAATCACGATACTCAAATTAGGATTAATTAATCACACAATCTAGATATCACATAGAATGCATAAATTTTATTAATCCCAAAGGAAATAAGTCAATATAAATTTCAAGTGCACTAAAACAAAATTTAACACAAATAGTTCAATAACAAGTCCCACAAACATGTATTCAGATAAAAATAAAGTCAAGTAAAAATCTATAATACATGTAGATGTAGTGAGCTTATAAGAGAAATAGTAAACTCTCCTTTCACCATTAAAATTCAAAAAAAATTAGCAACTCATCTTCTTAGACACAGCCACAATATCATTGAAAAATTATACAAGGATTGTCACAGCTGTTCCGAGATATGGCGATGTGAATGGTGATGATGAGCAGGAATAGGAGCTTCTTGGGGCGCACTGGCGTGGACCACTGCCACGTTCTTCCTGCAACATATATCATATCAGTTACAACTCATCAAAGATAAGTTTTGAAGACCTAATAACGAAGGGGAGAGATATATATATATATATATATAACAAACATATTTCTTCTGGTCTGAAGCATAATAAATCCAGAGTTCGAGTATTGCAGTGGCGACGGCTTGTGTTTAGAAGCGGAGGTGCGATCATATTTGAGTTGAGAGATGATTATGGGATGAACTTGTGATGCCTGGAACCTGCCAAAAGTGTCTGTAGCGGTGCAACTAGCTAGACGTACTGTTGAAGCAAGATTGTCATCGCCTGCATATATGGAAATCTTGAATCTGAATCTGAATCTGCAGATTTTGAAGTTAAGGACTCTGTCCACTTGAAGAGGGGACCTAGCTACATGGCTGTGGACAGCGTAGGAGAAGTGTGACTATTTTTGTGGTTATTATTGGATTGATATTCCCTATGGGTAGTTAGCCGCTTATATATTTATATACGTATATATGATGCATTATCAACTAGTTTCCCCAATTTTATTTAGTCCTCTGTTTACTGAATCTTATAAAATTGTCAACTTGCTCTACAACTATTTCCTTCCGGTGATTCTATGCTTCTACTTATTTCCCATAGCAGTTCTCACTTCTCAATCATCATAGTTATAGTTTATTATTTTATGTCTAAGGCTCACTTTTGTCTGAATTTTTTTTGCGTGAGCTGTGAGTATTCAAGAGTTTTTTCCCCCCTTAATCCAATATCACCATAAAAAGTATTGAAAGAGGAGCAATGTTAGATATGATTTTACGTTGGTATATACACAATTGTGTTTTCTTCTCTCATCATACATGCCTCAAAATTTTTGTAATACTATCTTGAAATTGTTAAAAGAGGAGTTCTATCATCCAAATTTAATACAGTAAACTGAGAAAAAAAAACATGAAATACCAATGAAGGCGTCAAAGAAGACAAACGACACAAAATAACTCTATTGAATGCACATAGAAAGGGTCCCAATAAGAGTAATTCTAATGTAAATGATTGAATAGGGTGCTTTAGTGAAATTAACACTCATTTATTATAATAATAATTTCTTTAATACTTCCAAATTAGTTATCTAGCTAATAATACAAGGATAGGAGGAAGTAATTGTTAATTTAGTACGTGGCTCATTTGGTCCTTGCTGAATGAACAAATGTTGGGCCTCATTTTGGGTTCGGTAGGCCAATTCGAACTGTTCAAAAAGTGAAGGCCATGCAAATAGGCGAGACAATGAAGCCCAACTGAAATTGTCTTATTGAGCTTTGTGGCCTTTCCCGTTAAGCAAATATGACGACCCGAGAGATTGACCCACCTCCAGGCCCCGTGGCCAATGCAATATCAGCCCCAATCGGAGTAAATCCGAATAAACACAATGCTACCTTTATTAAATAATAGATTATAGATGGAAAAATGACAATTAATTATCTCATTAGAACATTAATATTAAATTAAGACCACTTCATAAATAAGTTTGTCCAATTTAGTACCCATTTTATTAAATTTCAGCATAGAAATTACCATAAAAATATGCTGATATATTATTAATCTCTCTGCGAGATCCTTAGTTGTTATTCTCCCCCTGCACATTATAGCACTATGTGATATGTACACATGCATTGACTTCCATTTATTTATATGGATTATAGTATATACTACCTCTAGTCCTAATTATAAGATGTAGTTAACATTTTTTTAAGAAATTAAAGAAGTAAAATAAGTTATTTAATTATATTATATATTGTGTTTTGTTATATTATATATTAGTTCATAAGTCAAATAATATGCTTTGAAGAAAAACAATTAAATTTTAATACTTTAAAGTAATATAATTATATTTTTTAAAATTTTAAAAAAAATTAATTAATCTTATAAATAAGATTAGAAGGAATTCATACAATTTAGCTGGAGGACTGCAAATATACACGTTTAAAGAAGAGAAGCAGCTTGTGGTCCCCATGTAGTTCCAATTTGCGTGGCAGAAGCTGGTTTAAGTCCCGCCTTCTAGAACCCTGACGCAGGTCTCAGGAACTCAAAAAAATTAATAAATGAGATTTTTCTTTAATGTGCTAAAGGTGACGTCCAAATATTGCTGTTCTCACGAGCAAAAAAAATTACACTTGCTCAGTAAAAAGTAATTAATTAGGTCGCATGTATATATAATGACATGGTTGGCTTAACTACACGCTTTACGAATCACAATATAAAAATTAATGAAATATCAATGTTATGAATATTATTTATGTGGATGTCCATTGACCTATACTCTAGTCAATATTTAATACTCTCTTATATTTTCTCCCCCTATGTTTACCCACCAAGATTTGTTCCAACAATTTCAACATTGAAAATCATCATTTTTCCACATTCTTCATCATGAAATTTGACAATAACATTATCCACTAATGTTGACAATTTGTAGTTGAATTTGCCTATAAATGTAGATTGGAGAGCATTGTAAGAGATTCATATGTGAATGAGAAAATTTTCCTACTTCTTTCTCTCTTCTATCTCTTGTTGTTTCATCTTATATACATTCTATTTTCATAACACACAATGAATTAAAGGGAATGATAGATTCATTATTGACCACTTGTTTACTTGTGATAGACGTTTGGATGAACGAATCTCGATCTTTTCCACAATCTCTTTTACCCGCAATTTCAATTCATGTAATTAAACAACTATAAATGTGCGAACATATATTATTTAGGATTATACTTACATTAAGAGGTCATTTGGATTAGCTTTTGATAATAGTTTTTACGGATTCTGATGTAAGTATGTGAGAGAAATTTTGTCTCGCCTGGCGCAAACACCTTAAAAAAGTCCTTTTAGAGAGGAAACAAACACCCCCTAAATTTCTTATATCCATTTCGCAGTTTCTGCAATTACATGTGATCATATGTCTTATTTATTATATTTGAATTTATAATTAAATGATTATAATTCAAACATAAGATACATGGTCATATACGATTAAAGAACATGACGAAATAGATGTAAGAAACTTGACTTAAATATTTTCTAATTATTTACTTTGATACATCATACATGTTAATAATTAACAAGGGTTGAAGCAAGATTATCATGTGGAACTCTGAATCTAATCAAGCTGCAGATTTTGCAAAACTACTAAAGACAGTGTTGAAGAGGGGATGATCGATGCTGGATGTGGTCCACATGGAAGGAAAAAAAATTAACTCTATGTTATATTTAAAAAGGAAGTTTGTTTTGTGATCTACCCATCTGCTAATTTTTTAAGGTAGCCTTAGGAGTGAAAACACAGAATTGATATTATTCCAATAAAACATAAGTAAACAAAGAGTAAGTTGAAGGTAAAACTCATTTATTTTTAACACCAGTAAAAGAGATGAGGTCTGATGGATTAAATAACACAGTAACTCTTTGTTTGGATGGAGAAAAAATTAGGGGAAATTTTTTTAAAATATAATAATTTTCTTACTATTTATAAAAAAAATTTTAAATTTAGTATTCAGTATTTCTTTCCAACAACAATCAATTAGCAGATGGTAGATCACAAAACAACTTCCTGATGGAATGACATGGCGATTTTAATTAAATTCTTATTAATGAAGTCCTTTGTGCAAACCTTCAATTTTTTTTTGGCATGGAATCTTTTCTCAAATACTCATAATAGATATTGGGGTCTTAATTAAAAGGGATGGATGAGATTTATAATATGGTCAGAGAAACAATCAACAATGGTAAACTCTCATGGATAGTATAACTAATTTATTTTAATTTTACTTTTGCATTCGCATTTTTCTATTTTTATTTTAATTATGATTATTTCATAGTGCGGTTGTAATATTCAAAAACCATAAATGGATCCCCTCCTTTTATCTGTTTTCTCTTTAGACGAAACTAATTTTTAAATTATTTTATATTTTTTAAAAAATAACCCATATCTTCACTAACCCTCTGTTTAGATAAAGAAAAAAAATTTGAGGAAAAGAAAATTAAAAAAATTTATCAAAAATAGTAAAATTTTTATTATTTATAAAAAATTTTAAACTTATTATAGTACTATTTTATTTCATTCTTTCTCCCCCATCCAAACATTTCTCCCCTCTATATTTAAAAACAATACTCTATATATAGGGTGTAGGTGTTATATTTTAGTCTTAGGATCCCACCAGTCACAACGTTTAGTGTGGGCACTCAACAACTTATCTTGCACCAACTTTTTTTTAAAAAAAAAATTTAGAAGGAGGTGGGTTCACCCATAATTTAAGAGTAAGGCGATATGTCCAAGATTCATGGCATGTTTGGTGCAAGATTGGGAGTACACATGCCTCCACTTCAACCTACTACCTCACTGGTGGACATAGAGGTTGCTTCACCCAGGCCCAAGGATGTCTCCTAAACCTCTATGATTAGAACCACAAAGTGGTACTCCCTTGGGTTGGAATATGCTCTAAATGTTAGATAATTTAATTAATATTATTATATCATATAGTTATAAATTATAGTAATTAAAATACTTTGAGTGTGTCTCATTAGTCAATTAAAAGGCCCAATAAAATTATGATTTTGTTTTGACTATTTAAGTGATTTTCTGATAGTAAAAATACGTGTGTACAAAGTTCACAACAAAAAACACAAAGCGTTAAATACGGAAACCCTAACCATTTGGCCATGGCTATCTCACAGCCCCATTACTGTGCCTTACAGTCAGTCAAAAGAGTCATAACAAACTGACTAATATTTGTTTTGCAGTTATTCATTCATTTGATGATTTGAATTCCTTATCAAGAATCAGCAATGACTAAAGACATTTATTCTTCCGCTATATTTCTTAATAGATCAATTATTATATATTTATTATCTATAAATTTAATTTAACCTACACTAAATACTCACGTGTCTCACCCCTAGATGCACAGACGATGGGTATCTCGCACCAACTTTTGCTCATAATGAAAGTGTGAGTTCGAAAAAACAGATACATCAGATTTCCTTTCTCTTTCCCGTCCAATAAAAAATAACCCTGAAATAATTGATTCATTCATTCAGCAAGAAGGAAAAAAAACAAACCTGTTTCCAAAAATGAAAGTAGCTAAAGTGATTAATATTGGAAAGTCAGAATATTATTAATATTGGGATAGGATTCTCAATCAAAAATTGAAAGTAGCTAAAAATGACTGTATGATCAGTTAGAATTGTTGGTATTTGAAAAGTAAACGATTTCATTAGTTTAGTCCAATTGTTGATTTTTAGGGCCCATATAAATATTCTCTTTTGTTAGGAATAACAACAATTTGTACGTAGCGATTTGAATATCGTCCCATAGCAACTTGTGAAAGGAAGAAGTTCAATTGAATTAAATTAAATGTTATTACTAACGCAGATATACTATTACGCAGTACGAGAAAAACTCCTCTCACATACTTACCTCGTATCGCGCAATAAGATCTTATTTGAGTAAAATAA
>JBAGKO010040537.1:0-10221 GCA_037177275.1 Acacia concinna | reverse complement strand
CCGAGACAAAACTCCTCTCACGTACTTACCTCAGAATCTATAAAAGCTATTCTTACCCAAACACTCTATTCTGAAAAATCTAAACGGCCCTATATGTCATTATGGGACATATATGGGACACATTTTATCCAAACTTAGATTTTCACAAAATCTATTATGAAAAATCTATTCTGGAAATCATGGTTTGTTCCAAAAACTATTCTACAAAAGTCAATCCAAACGGCCCTATATGTCATTATAGGACACATATGGGTTACCTTAAAGTGCACAATGCAATTCATGAAAGAAATTATGAGACCTCACTTTTCAAAGACTTTCCTTTTGTGACCTTCATGTATTGTGAAACTTGATATATCAAATGAAGACCATTATGGGATTCCACTACTTAGCTTCAATTGCCTCTCTTACTTGTGACTATAGCCGTATGTTTAGATAGAGAGAAAGTTAAAAGTGACAATTTCCAAAAATGATAAATTTATTATCATTTTTAGAAGTTTTAATTTATACTATTTTCTCTCTTATTTTCCCTTAACTTTTCTTAAAAGTAGTGGTGAAGTCTCAGTTGGGCCTCCATCCAAGACTTCAATTACAGTATAAACAATTTTTATCTTTAAGAAGACCTCGTCTAAACATGACAGGTGACGTTATTGTTGGGACAACTAGTCGCTCACACTTTGTAATTATAATTTGTTTTTTGAACTTTAATTAAACAAAATCATACACCAAAATTGTCTTGTAAATAGAGACAAAGTAGAACTTGTTTCCCATAACATTTTTACAAAGAAATTCCTCTCTTACTCTCATCATAAAAGTGGCGTTGAACATCTCAGCGGGGCCTCCATCCAAGATTTCATTGTCATCATAAATATTCTGATCTTCAATAACTTCATGTGATATGTGACATGAAGTAAGGAAAATACTTTATTGATAAATTTTTAATTTGCAACTAAAATTTTGGATATTTAAATCCCTAGTTCCTTTTTAATTTAGTTTACAAGCTTTAAATAGGGTTGGGGTGTCAGGTGCCTCTTCTTAGTCGTGCCCCAATTGCACCTCAATTTTGAAGCACTTTTCAAATTTTTTGGGTGTTTTTTAACCATTAAATTCTATATAAAATTAATGATATTTTGATATTTTACTGATAAAAAATAAAATTGTTTTCAATTTTTTCACGATTTTTTAAAAAAATTTCAGAAAAATGGTGTAGTTTTCTTATCCACTTAGAGCACTGAATATTTGAAAAATTATAAAAATTTGAAAATATTTCATTTTTGCCCATAAGATATCAAACTATCATTTATTTTATATAGAATTTAATGATGAAAAGAAATACTGAAAAACATTTACGAAGTGCACCAAATCTGATATGCAACTCAGACACAGCTGAGAAGAGCAACTGACACCCCTAATCCCTTTAAAGATGTATAAACTCCGCTTTTAACGAATTTTAGTTATAGTCAATATACTTCAACCAATTTTGGTTTTGATCCATGTAATTAACCACAGTTGAAATTATAGGGACCAAAACAAAAATTCAAACAAACTAAAGTATGAATTGCAAACAAAAACTATCATTGAATTCAACTTCTAGAACTAAAACCACTCCTACCATCGTCAATGTATACCATAATTGGGGATATTTGTCCTAAACATAAAACATATTTTCCCTTTTTACATTTTCATCAAATTTTCCCAAATTAACCAAATTAATATGTATATGTATATGTATATATGTATATGTATATGTATATCCTCTCTTTCTCTATGTTTTACCATTTTCACTATATGATTAATGCTTCATTTCTTTAACCACATAGAACTACTCCATCTGATTCATTAATATAGGACATTTCAACTAATTCACATAAATAAGAAATGGTAGTTAACTAATTTAATATGTTCGAAATTACAACTTTTTTTCACTTTTACCCCTTATTAAAAAATGTGTTTAAAATTTTAATGAATGAGTAAATTGGAAATAAGTATTAATTATCGGAATAAAACGGAAAATGAACATTAATTATTTTATAAGTGTCCTATATTATAAACCAAATAATTTTTTTAGAAGCGTTCTATATTGTGGACAGGAGGGAGTATAACTATTTGTTTGCCAACCTGTGGGCAAATGATCCAGAAGTACAGGAAGCTTTGAACGTTAAAATGCATAATGTCGTAATAGGACATATATAGGTAACTTAAAGAGCACAATACAATTCATAGCAGAAATTGTGACTTGACTTCTCAAAAGCTTTCTTTTGTGACCTTCATCTATATATGGTGAAACTTGATATATCAAGTGAAGACCATTACTTCAATTGTGACCATGACTTCTCAATAACTTTATATGGTGGACCATTATGAAGACCATTACTTCAATTGTCTCTCTTACTTCTGATCGTAAATATGCCAATGTGGTGCTCGATATCTCAATTGGGCCTCCATCTAAGATTTCAATTACTGCTAAAAATGGTTCTAATCTTTAAGATGTATTCATCCAACTAAGGTAGGAGAGCAAAATGTCTCCATTAATATTCCTATCTATTTCCTATCCATTTAATGTCTTCACCATGAGGTCTACTTTTCATGGTTGAAATTTAGTTTATTTACCATGGTAGGTTTTTATTTATATTTAATGCTTTAATAATATTTAGTTCTAGTGTTAAATATCAAGCATTAAAACTTTATCTAATGGTGGGATAGTAAATGGATAGGAAATTGAAAGAGATCAATGTGAACATTAGAACAACTAGTTGTTGACATTTACACATTTTATTTGCTAGTAGTATTATTTAATTGAGAAAACAACATTTATACCAGGTAACTTCATATATTCGATTGGGACACATGAGTATACTAGGAAAACATTAAATATTTCTTAGACTTTGGAATTTCAGTTTGTTTTATATAAAAAAAAAAATCACCCTTCAAAATTGTCTTATAAGTAGAAACAGAAGTATATTTGTGTCCCATAAGATTTTTTTTTTTGAGTGAAAAGGGAAGTGTATGAATAATCAAAATTTACAATGTTAGGAAGTATTTTAACCAACCAGTGCTATCTATTAAAAAAAAGTTGCCTAGCTCTTTTAGCTCTAATTGTGTGTTCCATTAATACAATTATATTAAAGGCAATGGCTTCAGCAGATGAAGATTCCTTCTGGAAAATTCGCTTGTTACGATTATCCCACAATTTCCAACATAGAAAACCAAATTTAGTTCACCAAACTTAGCTGTTGTTCAAAGGATTGAGGTTGAGAAAAATTCAATCAATAAGAGAAGTCTAGGAGTGGCGTGCACTATTTTGAGTTACACCTAAGAGCCTCCAGCATTCAGCACATGGTCAAGATCTTCAATTGCAACATGACACAGGGAGCAAGAAAGTTCATATATCATATGTCTACATCCACATTCAGCATTAGTAAGAAGACATTGCTTGATTTCTAGCCACAAAAAGGTGCTAACCTTCTAGCTACCCGGCCATTTCTAGATCCACTAGAGACGGTTACCTGTGTCATTCCAGTATACCTCCTGAGCTTCGTGGTAAGCAAATAAGACTGTGAATTCTCCATCAGCTAATGCATCCTAGTAGCAAGTGGCTTCTTCATCAATGTTCCTTGAAGGTTGGATAGATCCAATCTACATTAAAATTGAATAAGGAAGGAGGTTCTCAAACACTACATAGTTCTTGCTACCATTTTGGTCAACAAAAAACGTGACGAGTGTATGTGCATGGGATCTAGGTATCTCCACAAAAGCTCCATTTTTAAGAGGTCCAACACCTTCAATCTAGTTGTCTTCCTATAATCAGATCTTGAAACCATTCCCAGGGTTCCATGCTATATGAAGGTTTGTATCTTCCCATGCCATGGCTATACTCCTCCATATATGGGAAGAAGTCTTGGTGCTGAAGGAAATTTCAGTAGAGTCACCCCAACCATACTTTACACACAACACATACCCAAAGTACTTTTGGATTAGACACCAACTTGAAAGCTAATTTGGAGAGTAGAGCTTTGTTTTGCTCACCCATGCTACGGAGACTACTACCTCCGTTTCAAGTTGCTTGACATAAGTCTTGCCACTTCATTAAATTCAACTTCTCTTGTGACTCATTACAATCCCAAACAAAATATTGAACTAACTTGTCAATTTGAGAACAACATGATTGAGAGAGTTTTGTAGTTTGCATTGTGTAATAGGGCAAAGCACTAAGGACACTCTTTGCCAGCATGAGGCAGCCAACAAGGGAAAGGGTTTTAGCTTTCCACCTAGAGAGTTTTTGCTTTAATATATCTTTGATATAACTATAGGTACTAGCTTTCACACGTTTATAGAGCAAGGGAACATTGTCACACCCCTCTTTTAATCCAACATTCACCAAAGTAATTAAGCGTGGTTCAAAAGGTGAGCAAAAATAACATAAATCGTATTGTATAGATATTTAGTGCTTATGTGTATTACAGTTATCCCACGAGATATTACCTAATATTTACTAGTCTTAAATCAGGATTACAAGTCATTTACATTACTGGTCAAAAATATCCCAAAATAGACAAGCAACAAAAGATTAAAGTCCTCCTACTCTATCCCCTAGCTGTCTGCATTTACCTTCTTGCTTTTTGAGCTACCTTCTTATACTATAAAATTGTTTATGAAAAAGAGTGAAATTTAAAAGAATCTCAGTAGTAACAAATAGCCAGTCACATAGATACAACATTACAAAACATGCCACACAGTCATCATATAATAGAATTTTCACAACAGCATTCAGTTCATAACATGAAGTTCACATATCACCATAGTGCTAGGTATATCGCAAGGCCCCGAGTAATACTTGTGCAATAGGCTACAAGCATCCACTCGTGCATCACAGAACATTGTATTGGCCTGCGCATCCACCCGTGCAATAGGCCCCAGGCAACCACCCAATATAATCAAAACATTTTATTGGCCTAAGTGTCCACCTATGCAATAGGCCTTAGGCGACCACCCCGCATAATCAGAATATTGTATTGGCTTGAGCATCCACCCATGTAATAGGCCCCGGTTGACCACCCCGCATAATTAAAATTTTCCAAACAATTCATGATGAATCCAAGACATGTCGTTTATCTTATAACATATGAAAGACAAAGTTACTATCTAACTACTTTCCTTGAGCAATGTCTAAACGTTTGTCTGTACTTGGGCAAGTCTTAAGCTCTTGGCAGGTATTAGACCCTATAATTTAGAATTTACGGACAATAGGTTATCATTTTGTTCAATACTTGTATAATCCACTTACTCAAGTTTGTTGTCATTTGGGTTAGTGCTTAGGCCCAATTAAATAGCTAATAGGCCCATTAAATTCGCATGGACAAAGTGTTGGCAAGATTTTCCATTCAAATTTGAAAAATCATAGCTAATTCTACAACCATCCAATTTGTATGTTTCAAAGCCCTATATGACCCTTGTTAAGTCTATTTTATAGAAAAAATATTTACTCATGCATTTATCATTCACAAAATCCCATATTTTGTTTTTATCTACTGATGTCACAGGATAGCATCCAGAATCATTATCAAAGTTTAAAAATATGTATCTCCTAATGTATTAATCTAATTATCACAAGCTACCCATCCAATTAAAGCCCAATTGGTCTAATTTATTTTTGGAAAGTTTCATGGGCATTGGAATTCATTCGGTTAGAGAAAAATATCTCACAATCAATATCCCACGAAACAACTTCCAGAGTCAACACTCAATTGTAAAAAATCATAATTAATTTTAGGAAACTTCAATTTGACTATTTCCAAGAATATGGTAAACATATTTAAGTTTACTTTTGGTTAACAATATTTTTTTCTGGATAAAGTATTGGGATGTTTCCCAGAAATTTACCAAACTCTAACCATTCCATATTTGGTTCTAGAAACAAGCCAACTTTGAAAAATCATTTTTTTTAATTCACTTGTCCAAAAGTTATGTTTTACCCATAAAATTAAAGATCTGGATGTCTAATTCAACTCTGTAAAGTTTCATAATATTTGGATGAAGTTTGACCAGCGCAACACACCACACAATTGAACTACCTCCAGAAAACAACCATCAAGCACTACAAACAACTAGAATCAAGAAGAAATTCATGGTTTAAGTGATTACCTATTGATCTTTGCTCTTTTCCTCTCTAATTTGAAAATTGCAGCCCCTTTTCCTCTTAACTCTTCTTGCTATGCATGATTTAAAAAAGGTTACATCCATTAGAAGAGATTTAGAGACAAGAATCAAGGAAGAGATGAAAGATCTAAGCTTATACTTATCTAGAATCACTTGCTTTCACTACCTCTTCCTTTCCCTTCTCTTACGATTTCAAGAACTCTCTCTCGCTCTCTCTCTCTCTACTCAAGTTGGCCTCTTCAAATGTCATAAGTTGCTTTATTTCTTGCTTATCCTATATGCAAGAATTCAATTAAACTAATCAACTTCAATTATAGCCACATAAGTTGCTTTTCCAAATCTTGATATTTTAAGTAGTAAGACCAAATATTAGCCCTTCATTTTGGCATTCCCATCTTACCCTTGAGATTATATTTTGTCTTCCATTTTTATCCTTGGGTGAGCCACAAATTACCAACATGCCATTACATTTTCTAAAATTTTGGATTTCTAGACATAATTTTCACCTAACTTTGTAGATTCATATATAATGATCTAGATGTCTAATTGAGATGATTCTAAAGCATAATTGTCTCTCATTAAGTCTAGTTTTTGGTAAAAATAATTATTTTACTCAATTGTAATCTAAAAATCCCCAGGAAATTCATTTTGGTACTCCACTCTGAAAATCAGATATTTCATTGGGCAAATGACATATCAAATTAAAGGTTGACATATCTACTTTTATATTGGAAATTTTTATGATTTTTAGACATCATTTGTCTAGGTAAAACTGACGTACAATAAGACTGCATCCAATATCTTTCCAAAAATTAGATGGAACATACCTGGCCATAATTTTAGTACTAAATCCACCCTTTTATTTCATTTCATTTGTTCCATTTACAAGGTATATTTAGTGTCCAAAATTTGGGATGTTACATCTCTCCCCTCGTCAATAAAATTTCGTTCTCGAAATTTGTTGCATAATTCCATTCCCAAACTCTATGCAGTGGTTTTGCATGTCATTCTCTTCCTCCCATGTGGCTTTCCTAGGAGACAATCCTTTTCCAAACCACCTTCATGAATAGAATACTCCTATGCCAGGGTTGTTTGTCCTACTGATCAACTTTAGATTCGACTCAACCTTATATATAGGTCATCCTGAACGTCTATATATCATAGTTAATTACATAGTCTGGGTCTGGTTGGCAATCATCCAATTGCGAGACATGGAAGACATCATGCAACTTACTTGAATCTGGAGACTTTCACTGTACACTCTAATTGTAGGCAATCCTGCCTTACTTCCCATAGTGATGCTTTCTCATTCTACTCAGGAATTGTAGGATTTTGCAAAAGCAGTGCTAGTAGCATCACAATCATCAGTCTCTATCACATCTTTCTTGATCCTCTGACCACCAATACATCAATCTCAAATTATGACACATTCTTGTCATTCTTAGATACATAGTACAATTACTCTTACATGCTTCCTCCAGGGTTTGCCATCACAACCTTTGGTGGCACATCTACTCTTCTTTCCACAGCAGATACATCCGCTCGGGGATCATCTGGATGCTTAAGTCTCACTCAGCATGCATCTAGGCTTCCTCGACTGCGTCTTTAAGTCATTCTCGACTTGACCGACATCGTAGTCATAAACCTCATGTGCTAGTAGTCAAACTCAAATCCCAAAAATCCTCATGCAATTCTTGATTCTCAAATCCCCAAGGCTGCACATGTGCTATCTTACAAGTTAATGCATCTGCAACGACGTTAGCCCTCCCTATACGATCTTCAATCTCCAAGTTTTAATCCTTAAGCAACTCTCCTTGTCCAACACCTACCTAAAATCCAAAGCGATCATAAACCATTGTTGATCCACTTGGGTTTGGTAGTTTCAAACCATAAGCCCAAACCTTTCAAATTCATCTCGGCTTGGGTTATGCATCCAGGCTTTACACAAATGGTACAAGAAAGTTGGTCTCCATTCATCCATATCCATAACAATATCCAATCCTTTCAAAAGCATGCTTCCAGCTAAAACCAGAAAACTTTTGGCTATGTCAGTAAGCGTAAAAGAGGACTTCGTGCGAGACTCACTGGCTTATATAAAGCACTAAAAGAAAGACTCACTCTCAGGTTGATGGAGTTAGAACATGAATTAAATCTTGAATATGATGATGTTTTCCTTCAAGAAGAAATGATTTGGATGCAAAAATCAAGAAGTGATTGGATTACCTTAGGAGACAGGAACACGACTTTCTTCCATACTAAGGCAATCACTCGTAATAGAATGAATAAAATCCTATCTCTCCAGGATTCAAATGGTGAATGGCAAACTAATCAAGATATTCTGAAACAAATGGCCTCTACCTTTTTTTTTCAGCAGCTTTATTCTGCAAATAGTCATCCATTGCCAGCATATGGCATTACCGATAAATTTCCTACTCTTGAAAGAAGCCTTATTAATATGCTGAACAACCTAGTATGGATGAAACTCATAAGGCTCTATGCGATTTTAGCCCTCTCAAGGCACTTGGTTTAAATGGTCTGCCATCTCTCTTCTATCAAAGTCAATAGAGCTATGTTAAAGAATCTGTTTTCTCCTATGTTGAAAATGTTTTGAAGGCCAGCCCTCCTCCGCCTAAGATTAATGGAACTTTCATAGCTCTCATTCCCAAACTAGATCAACACAAGAGTATTAAGGATTTTCTACCAATAAACCTTTGCACGATGGCTTACAACCTAGTTATGAAAATCATCTCCCAGCTGTTGAAACAATTGATGCATTTGCTAATCTCACCAAACCAGACCAGCTTCATCAAAGGGCATAGTATCACGAATAATATCATCATCACTCAGGAAGTTATACATTCAATGAAAATGAAAAAGGCCAGCAAGGTTGGTTAGCGGTCAAAATTGATCTTGAAAAAGCCTTTAATAGACTCATATGGGAATTCATAAATGACCCCTTAGAGATGCTAGGCTACCTGGGGATATTGTTAGAGTGATTAGGAGGTGTATTACTTCTCCTTCAATGCAGATCCTATGAAATGGCAAGCCATCATACTGTTTTAGCCCTACTAGAGGGAATCACCAGGGTGACCGTTTAAACCCATATATTTTTGCATTGTGCATGGAGTATCCCAAACCATCTTGCATGAAGTTAACTTAGAAAACTAGCAAACAATTAAACTAGGAAGAAGAGGGCCTCCACTCTCCCATTTTATTCTTTGCAGATCACCTCGTACTTTTTGGCTCCAGAGGTACCACATATTGACACCATGAAGAGAGTTTTGGACAAATTTTGCTCTTCTTCCGGACACAAAATTAGCCAAATTAAAACCAAAATCTACTTTTTCCATAATATATTTACAGTAAGAGAATATTGGGAACAGACCTGCGTATTTATTACTCGTTTGACTCTGCATTCCGTGATTCCAGGCATATGAATGACGGAATGTTTGAATTTATAAGCCGCGGAATAAAAAATGTTAAAATGGAGCCGTTTGATGGTGGAGGTTGCACCTTCTCTCTGGGTTTCGCAGCTTTGTTAGACATCGATCCTTTGGCTCTCTCTACACTTTTGCGTTTCACAGGGAGCCGCAGGTGCAGGGCCATGTCCAGCTTCATGTTCAGGTTTCCTTCTTGGTGAGGAGCTTAGGTTTCTTTTGATCTCTTTTGAATCCAACTGATTGAGTAAACCCTCTTCTGTGTTTACCGCACAAGCTTCTGACAAATGAGGGCAAATCCTCGCGACCCTTCAAAGTCTGCTAATGAAGAGACCCCAGATGGAATCCGACCCCCCGCCACCTCCGTCGGCATGTCAGTCGGGGTCAACCATCGCAAAAAAGGCACCGGAATGAGAGCATGGCTCCTAATTGACGCCGCTGGCCAGACGCAAGTGGTGGAGGCCGGCAAGCACGCCATCATGCGCCGGACGGGCCTCCCCGCCCGAGACCTTCGGATATTGGATCCGCTTCTGTCCTATCCTTCCACGGTTTTGGGGCGTGAGAGAGCGATCGTCATAAATTTGGAGCACATAAAAGCGATAATCAGTGCTCATGAAGTTTTGTTGTTGAA
>JBAGKO010040517.1:0-10221 GCA_037177275.1 Acacia concinna | reverse complement strand
TATGATGACATTAGTTTTTGGCCAAAAACCCTGTCCGGCCAAAATTTATGAAAATATTCAAAAATTCATAATAAATTCCTTGGTTCTCGAAAAACTATTCTCAGTCCTCTACCAACTAAAGCCCTCTGTTTATCCAGAATACCTCATCTAAACCTCGAAAAATATCATGGTGTGACCCTCAGTCTACCTAAAACGCTATTTTGGCCTTCAAAAATTCTGAGATGTTACACATAGCTGAACATCAACCTCTCTCCCTCTTTGATATGGAGAAACCCAAAAGGCTACCACTCTTCCTCTTGATCTGCGATGAATGGACAATAATAAAGAGTGATGAGTTGTAGATGTGAGTGATTGTAGGGAAAAGGAAAAAGAGAATGGAAAACAAGTGGAGGAATGAAAGAGGAATGCAATTGTGGAAGTATGAGTTAGGGTGAAGTGGGGGTAAAGAGAGAGGAAGAGAAAGGATGATTTGGAGGACATTTGGCTTCTCAACCATGATGTCTTCAAGTGTCATGAGATGGATGATGAGGTGGTGTAACACGTGGATGCTAAGTGTATTTAATGGCCAGATTTAACATTAGTTAGCGGATGGGGCAAAATTGCTCCCCACTAAATACTTCCAGAATAAAATTAGCCTAACCCATATTAAAATCACCTTTTATATGCTTTTGTCCCTTCATTTTTCTACACCCTTCCCCCACTCTTTCTCAATATCCTTATGATAAACAGTCAGATCCCTACATCAATTGGCTATAATAAAAAATTTACACAAGCAGTGTTTTGTATATAGAGTATTTTTAAGAATAGGACATGTCACCGATAGACTCCAATATCCTCCATCGTTAGATATATTTTAGCAAGTTATTATTTTTTGATAACATTTAGCAACTTATTCTTAGGTAAGGTACTAAGGTATAATCATCCTTTTACCAATAGAATAAATATTCACCGGCATCCAAGTATTGCAAGTACATCCTCACACGTATACTATTAAAATAAAATTTCAATCCATTCTTTAATTTAAACAGATAAAGGGGTGTCAATTTGAGAAACAAGCAACATGTAAGAAAAATAATCAATTTTGAACATTATTTCTTTTCTATCATATATGATATTTTAATACTACTAGAAGATTTATTAGACTCTAATTATTTTTAAAAGGTCAATTACACCAGTTTTGGTAAAAACATTTAAAGTATTTTTCCCATTAAAAAAATTTCAAAAAAGGGTCCTAACTCTTAAGATGTTTCATAAAATAGCATATTCAATCATTGAAAAAAATCATTTTGCCTTATTATAATTTTTTTTTGAAATGAAAAATATTATTTCTCCATTAAAAACCCCCCAAAAAATGCATATTCAAACTTAAATATGAAGAAGTATGAATAAGTTTTAGCTGATAGCATAAAATTATAAACCCAAATTATGAGTTTGATAACAAAAGTCTTGCATACCTCTTGTCATAGCGTATTTGGATATTGTTTTCTTTGAGATTTGTTTGAATTCTTTTATACAGGAATGTTTAGTATAGTGATGGACTGTTGGATATAGTCACCCTTCAGAGAATTCTTAATTGAACAAACAAAGTATTTTCTCATGTCTGTTCTAATCATGGCCTTGTCCTTATAAAGCCTCCTATAAAGATTTTTCAAGGTTTTAGCAACCAGTTACAACCCTTAAACACAACTCTTGAATTAATTCGTAATCCAAATAATACTGTGAGATACATCCGATGATATATATATTATTAAAATAAGGAAATAAAAATTTGTGATATAATATATCTAAATAAACAAGGCATAATATATATATACGCAATATTTATTAAATTTGTAACATTTTCTTGTCCCACAACCTAATATTATTTAGTGAGTACAGTTTATTAAAGCAACACTACATGAACTATGGAGACAAGTCTTCATCATTCAAGTATTGCCTTCCATAATCACAAGCAGTATCCTTATTTAATGGGTTAATACTTTATGAATAAACCTTAATATCTATTCAATTCCTATATTAACATTTATAAATCTTATCAATCATATATGTATACAAATAACAAAAAGGAGACGATAACAATAGATGAAAATTCATCACATCATATACTTTCTTTAATCATATAATGGTTTAAGCCCCATATAAGGTACATGTACAACAAGTCTTTCGGTTTCATACATTTAGTCAAAGGATTAGCTATCATTTCTTTGTATTGATGTATTCAACCAAAACTTGGCCATTTTTAACTCTATCTTTCAAAGACAAAAACTTTAATTCAACAAACCTACTTCGAGCTCCACTCTTTTTGTTGTTGGCTATGACCAATGCAGCTTTGTTATCACAATACATTCTAATTGGCCTAGAGATCGAGTCCACAATCTTAAGCCCTACGATGAAATTTCTTATCCAGATCCTTTGTGTACTTACTTTAAAAGCCGCTGCATACACAGTATTATGAGTACTAGCAGTTACAATTGTTTGTTTAACACTTTTCCATGGTTTAGCTCTTTTTTCTAAGAGGAAAACACAACCAATATTATATATCCCTATATTTTCACATCCTCCTAGATTAGAATATGAGTACCCAATCACTTCAAGATTGTATGTTCTTCTATTTGAGCTTGTAATATTTTGTGCTTTAAAGATATCTAAAAATTTATTTGTAGCTAACTAATGTTTCATTTTAGGATTACTTTGGTATCTCCCTCACATACCTACAACAAAAGATATGTCAAGTCTTATGCAAACCTATGCATACATTAAGCTTCCTACTGTTGAGGTATATGGGATCATTTCCATTTTTTTTCTTTGTAAGTCATTTTGGGGACACTGATTTAAACTGAACATATCTTCCTTTTAAATGAGAAGAATGTTGGAACTACAGTTTTCCATCTTGAGATAAACTTAAAAGATCTTCATGTCTATCTCTATGAATCTTAATACCAATGACATAAGATGCCTCATCCATATCCTTTATGTCAAAATTCTTGAATAAAAACTATTTTACCTCTCGTAAGAGTCCTAAATTATTGATTGCAAGTAACATGTCATCACATATAGTATCTAAAATAGGATCTTACTCCCATTATTCTTATGGTATATACATTCATCCATGACATTCTCAATAAACTCAAAAGATGTAACAACTTCATGGAACTTCAAATACCATTGTCTTGAAGTTTGTTTAAGATCATAAATTAACCTCTTTAACTTGCATACCTAATTTTCCTTTCCTTTTGCAATGAACCCCTTAGGTTGCTTCATACGAACCTTTTCCTCAAGTTCTCTATTAAGGTATGCAGTCTTAACATCCATATGATGCAACTCTAGATCAAAATGTGCCACAATGCCATGATAATACAGAGAGAATCCTTTGTAGATACAGAAGAATAAGGGCTTGCTTAATTCTATTCTTTGTTTTTTATTCTCTAAAATAGTTTTTAGAAACACGTTTTAAAAATAAAAAAAATGTTTGGATAGTTGTTTTAAAAAATCTATTTTTTAAATTGATGTGGCGATGAGGCTGTTGGTGGTGATGTGGTGATGGTCATTATTGGTAATATAGTATCAATAGTGAGAAAGTGATATCCTCAAAAAGTAAAAAGCTGAAAAACAAAAACAAGAAAACAACTCAAAAATGTTGTTTTTTAGTTTTTAAAAACAACTTATTGTTTTCTTGTTTTTAAAAACAATTTGGTTAAAACAACTTTCCAAACAAGTTTTCTATTTTTTTTGTTTTTAAAAATTAAAAAAAATTATTCCAAAAACAAGTTATCAAATAGGCCTTAAGTTTCTCTATAGTCTACTCCCTTTACTTGAGTAAAACATTTTGCAACCAACTTAGCCTTGTACCTATCAATGTTACCTTTTGAGTCCCTTTTGGTTTTGAAAATCCATTTATAGCCAATGGCCATATCCTTACTTGGTAACTCTACAAGTTTCCATACTTGGTTGTTTGCTATAGATTTCATCTCATCCAATATAGCATCATACCATAACTTAGGGTTAGCACTTTTTATAGCTTGAGTAAAATTATATGGGGTATCTTTTATAACTACGTCATAGTCAAATTCAGTAAGATACACTATATGATCACTAGGCATTGTTGATATTATTTCTCTTATTGACCTTCTTAATTCAACTTCCTGAATTGGTTCAAGTTATTTATGCAGAACATTCCTTATCACATTTTGTGGTTGTGTGATAGATTGATCATTCTAAATATGTTCCTCATGTCATGTATTGTCAACTTGAGTGATTGAGATAACATTAAGTTCTACAACAACTCTCATTTGAGGGATGTTTTCTTTCATTGATGTTTCCTTACCAATATTGTTAGTAGTATTTTCTATGTGATTGTCTTGTAAATTATCACCCCTACTAATCAAATCATTCTTAAAAAATCTTGCATTCCTAGATTCTATAAATCATTTTGAAGATGGAGGACAATAGAACTTATAACCCTTAGACCTTTCAGCATATCCAACAAAATAGGCTATAATGGTCTTAGGGTCCAATTTTTTCTCTTAAGGATTGTAACCTCTTACTTATACAGGGCATCCTTATACCTTAAGGTGCTTAAACTAGGTTTCCATCCTTTATAGATTTCAAATAGTATTTTTGGTACTGCTTTTGTTGGAACATTATTGAGTATGTATATGGCTGTCAAGAGTGCTTCATTCCATAAGTAAACTAGCAGTCTAAAGCTACACAACATGATCCTAACCATATCTAATAAAGTCCTATTTCTTCTTTGATAACTCTCCATATTTTGTACATGTATATGTTGAAAATATTTGGAGGGTTATCTATATGATTTTAGAGATTTTATTGAGGTTTGATAATAAATCAATTGTGTGGATTATTTAGGGGATTTTAATATAGATATCATATTTTTAATAAAAAATTAGAAATTAGGAAAAATAAATATAGTAATGATAATTTTTAGTTGTTTCCAAATATATATGCATATATAAAAAAAGAAAAAAAAGATTTTGTTACTAAAATTTGCTTTAACTTATTTCCTTTATTATCTCTATTCCTCATTTTGTAGCAATGCGCATTGTTTTGATCTTTGGGATATATTGAATATTAAAAAAATAAAAAAAAAAGAAGGTGTGCAACCACAAAAAGGAAAAAAAAGTGATCATTGTGCATCGTTTAGGTAGCAGCCGCGAATTGGGGAATTATTATTTGGGATTTCAGTGCAATTTTCACAATACACAACAATAAAAATTTGACAGTTAATTTAATAAAAAATATGTAACTAGATAACTAAAATTCTCCCACTAATTCATGCTTCACATAAAATTGCCCAAATAAATCTTAATTTAGAATTAATTCCAAATTTCAAAACAATTATAATTGTCTAAAGAGAAAAAAATATTAATTCATAGACAATTTAAATAATGCATACAAGAAATTTATAGAATTAAATATATAAACAAATGTAAAGCTAAATAAAATCATAATAACAATCCAAAGAAGGACTTTTATTCAGCTTTAATAAAACTATGAAAGCATGAATTGTAATTATAAAATTTAAAAAAAAATAGTGAGAGAAAACAGAAAATAAAATTTTGTCAAGACCCAATTTTTTTTAATCATCAACCCAAGTTATTTCAGCTCAGAATAAAAAAAATTATGTCAGGCCCATGAAGAAAAGGCCTAGACGCTCAACAATAAAAAAGGAGAAAAAAAATCTATCAAGCCCAAAATGTAAGCCCAGCCTGAATTATTATTATTATTTTTTTAAGAAAAATCATTTTTCAAAGTGTTTTTTGTTCAATGCTAACCCAAACACACCCGAACCCAAACATGCTTCTATTCAGAAGTGTGTTTGACCTTCTTCTTTTCTTGGAAACTCTACCCGCCACCCCAATTTCTGAGCCGACACACCTATAATTCCTGCACCATTTTTAGATGTTTCTAATGACTTTTTCCAATAGTTCCAATGGTGACTCTCTCTATGTTTGCATGCCAAAAGCATTGGAAAACATTCTAAGGAACAATTAGTATGTAAAAAGAAATTTTATCAACATGAAATCTATAGCTTCATGGGTTGCCATCAATTTCTACCAGCAAAAGAAAGTCTAACAGTTTTGGGCATTGTTTTCAATGTGTTCAAGGTGAAAACAGAGGGAAAACAAACAAGAAAGCATATGGGCAAATCTTGTAGATCGCACAAGGAACTTAAACAGAAAAAAATTTAAAAAAACTGACAAAGATGAACTTCTATGATTCTCATGTCGAAAACAAGCATGATCTAATCTCTCTTAAACAGTAATCAAAGTTCTCAAAACACATGAATAATAATTTATTTCATAAATTCAAAATCAACAAAACCATAATCAAGAACGTATGCACATATGAGCATATAATATTCAAAACAAAATCATGCAATCAAAATTAGAAAACTAGACAGAGGAGAATCATAAACCACATGCTATGATGCCACATGATAGAATAAAATTATAAACCCAAATTATGAGTTTCACAACGGAAATCTTGCGTCCCTTTTGCTATAGCGTATCTTAATATTGTTTTTTTTGAGATTTGCCTGAATTCTTATGTATAAGAATATTTGGCATAGTGATGGATTGTTAGATACTGTCACCCGTAAGAGAATTCTTAATTGAACAAATAAAGTATTTTCTCTTCTTTGTTTTGATCCTGGCTTTGTCTTTATAAAGCCTCCTATCAAAACTTTTCAAAGTTTTACCGACCTGTCACAACCTTTAAATAATTAATTCATAATCCAAATAATATTGCAAGACACATCTTGTGATATATATTTTATTAAAATAATAAAATAAAAACTTTTTGATATAATATATCTAAATAAATAAGACATAATATATATACACTCAATATTTATTAAATTTCTAAATTAGCTAGTGAATAAAAACATTTAACTGAAAAATCACATGAGATGAAAATTTAAATAATGAAATTTGGATTGAGGCAAGAACAAGAAAAAATGGATGAAAGCCTTATTTACAAAATTTCCTTTGTCATAAGAAGTTACTATGTTTTCTTATATAGAAACTATTATAGTTCGTTTGGTTCGATTGCATGGGAGATAATTACATGTAATCCCGATGTAATTTATTGGTTACAACGTTTGATTAAACTTACATAATGTAAATCAGATTACAAAATATAATCCTAATTACATCATTTGATATAATGGGGATTTATTACCAGGAGTTGTTAATGGGGATACAGAGATCATATAATCAAGTGAAAAAGGCCTTATTGCCATTATAATTTTTAAATTTGACCAAAGTGCCAATCCATAAATGTTTTTAAATATTAAATAATTACTACCATTAAATATTAAACAAATTAAGTAATTATATAATATTTTTTAAGAAAATTCCCCAATAAAAAAATTTGAAAAATTTATTCCACCATTAAAAATATTAAAATACACCATTAAATAATATTCTCACTATTAAATATTAAAAAATTACTATGAACCCAACTTGTATTCGGCATAATATTTCTACCATTAAATGTTAAAAAGTTATTATAAACCTGACGTATACCTCACACAAATTGAAAAAGTCACCATAAACCTAAATTGTAGTACATTATACATATATATATGTAGATAGGGGTATTTTATCTCTGACTATATTATTCTCATATATTCTTATGTGAGATGCAATCCAACCAAACTTTTTTATATATATGCATCATCTTTCCTTAATGATGAACGGAACAAATTCATGGAATCATTATTACGTTATATTACATTATGTTGTATTACATTCCATTACATTACCTTTGATTCTTTGAACCAAACAGGCTATTAGTATTTTGAGAAGACTTATAAATAAAAAAAATAACAATACTCTAATTTAGAACTCATGATCAATGAAATTTTTAAATCAGAATCAGAAAACATAATATATAGATACACACACAGACACTCAATGTTTATTAAATTTCTAACATTAACTAATGGATAAAAATATTTAATTGAAAAATCATAGGAAATGAAAATTTAAATAATGAAATTTGGATTGAGGCAGGAACAAAAAAAAGGATAAAATCCCTTATTTAAAAATTTAATTTGTCATAAGAAGTTAATATGTTTTCATATATATAGAAGCTATTAACGCACCCAACCTCCACAAAGACTCAGTTGTCAAAGACTCATAGTTGTAAAATTATACTGCAACACAATGAGCGAAGGATTAGCCCTTGGCCTACCGGGCTGGGGGATACCTTGCGAAAGCAAAACATTATACTGCAACTAATCTAAATCGAACCCACATAACAACTCTTCATTGGGAATCCACCACCCACGGATCAAAGTTTGGACGCTAACGTTAGACTATAACATAATGGTCAGCGATCATCTATGGCCCTTGCATCAACACATTCCAAATATTTGTTCATATCAAAAGAGACAATGAAATAGCAGTTCTCAAGATCAAGTATTTTGAACGGTGCTTCCGTCTTCCATAATTTTTTTTAGAGTGGACAAGCTTATAAATTGACATGTTCAAACCCAAATCTTCACAATCAAGGATTTACGCCATGGTGCACACCATGCTTCATACTCCTCCCTTGTCACCTTCATGGAAGGACACAAGTTCTTCCTTCTACCATTTTCATCTACCTCTACAGACATATACCCCAAATCATCATTCTTGACAAAGAAACATTCAAACGATCAATATAATATTTCCACGCATATTTCATTGCTTAGGAACCCTTAATAGAGGCTTGATGATTCATTGTCTCCAAATTCAGGACTTTATCCCTATATGATCCCTCTTCACTCCTCTCCTCCATCCCCATATCCTCTCCTCCATCCTCCCAATCTCCCTTAATTCAACCCCTTTTTCGTACTCTTGCCTTTATGTCCTCGTCTGTTGTCAGACTTCCCCCTTTATTGCTCCCTTTGTCCCTCTCTGCTCCCTTTTGAAATTTGATATGATTACTTCTATGGGTTCAAGAGGTCATTTTCGCCAGAGTTTGTGTGAAAATAGACCTTGAAGTACATCTTTTGCAGGCAGTTAAAATTTTTGGGAGAACAATTCAACTGGAGTATGAAGGTATACACGTGGTGTGTTTTCACTGTGGAGTGTTTGGGCATCAAAGGTTCATCGGAGGAAGGTATACCCGTGGGTTATTGAGGCGGAGAAGGAGGCGAAGGAGAGGGACTTAAAGGAAAAATAAATTAAGAAACAAGCAAGGAAAATAAAAGGGCAAGATTGCAGGATTAATATCATTGATAGTAGGGAAGGAACGCCAAAGGAGATGGATTATCTGAGTTCTTATGAGTCTAATAAACATTTACATGACCCATAATTTGAAGCTCTATTAGCCACGACAATGGTCGCTATAGTGCCGGAGAACTCGCCACTGACGTATGAACCTCACATGCTTGTCAAACGTCCAATTTGTAGGAATTATGATAATAACGGTAATCACTGTACTAGAACGCAGAAGGAGGCTGGATTTGAGAGAACTAAATACGGAAATAATAATCTCAAGGATTTATGAAAGATACAGGAAGTTAATGATGATACAAAAAGGAAATTCCTTAATCAATGGAATCCCATTATTTTGGGAGATAAAGCCAATCAATCATCTGGTGGTAATGAGGGGAGGACGAGTCAACGTGAGGCTATTTCAATGGAGAAAAATAAGAGATTTTATAATAATAAAAATTAGGGTTTTGGCAAAGATGTTGAGGACCTATAATAGGTGAGAGTGGATAGGAAAAGAAGCCCAGAGATTGGGCCTAAAAAATTAGGAGGTAAGGAAAATAGAAGAAAAATGACCATCTTAAAAAAGCCCACTAATCAAGTCAAATTAGTTCATGTGAGGGACCCAATTAGAGTTTCAAGTCCATTTGAAGTGCTAAATGAGGATAAGCCTACCCATGACCTCACGGAGATGCTAGAAATAGTAAATGAATATGAAAAGTCCAAGCAATGTGAGATGGCTTCAGTTATACATAGGATTGACGATAAAAACTTGAACCTTACGTCTATAGAGAATCATATGCCAAATGATGATGATATAGGTATTAATAGCATTTCCTCTAATTCTTTTGTTTCCTCATGAATTGTATTTTTTGGAACACAAGAGGCTTGGGATATAATTCATTTACGGGTCTTGTTTGAGAGTTATCTAGTAGACACAAAGTTGAAATGGTAGCCATTTTGGAAACTCATTCAAGTGGTGCAAGAGCAAGGAAAT
>JBAGKO010040486.1:0-10223 GCA_037177275.1 Acacia concinna | reverse complement strand
AGCATCTCCTCCTTGGAAATGCTACCTTGGTCCAAGAGATTTAGACAACACCTCCACCTAGGAAATGCTATCTTAGTCTAGAATATTTGGATAGCATCTCCCCTTAGGAAATGCTATTTTAGTCTAGGATATTCAAATAGAACCTCCCCTTAGGTTGAGCCTTTCTGGTCTGAGTTAGTCGAATAGAACCTCCCCTTAAGAAAGACTATTTTGTTATGAACAATTGAGCAGAAATATCCCCTAGATATCCTTATCTAGGCCTAATAAATTGGGAAGAACCTCCCCCTAATACTACTAAAATAATTACTAGAAAATAAAGGAATTGAAAAGAGAAATCCGGAACTTGTACTAAAGTTCGGCCCGAGACCACTCGAACTACCTCCAGAAGAGCCTCGCTTTGAGAGCAACAAAATTCTAGAGAGATTCTAGAGAGAGAGGTAGGAGAGGTGTGGTTTGGGAAGGGAGCAATGAAGGGTATTTATAGGGAGGGAGGAGGGGTCATTTTGCAAATATTTTTGGGTCTTTAAGTGTAATTTTCCTAAATTCCAACACATGTCCATTCTCTTAGTTTGACAAGTGTATTTTGTTGGAAATTGTGTGGACACCTCATGGGGCACCTCAAGGGACAAGTGGCGCCAACATTGGTTGCCAAAACAATGAGCTCCCAGATCCCTTTTATATTGATTTTTTGTCTGATTGGCTCATAATTTGGGAAAATTTCAAAAAATTCTGTAGATGTCCAAAAATTCACCAAAATTCTATAAAAATTCTAGGAGGCTACCATAAAAATTTTAGGGCATTTAGACATCTGTAACTCCCGAAAATAATTTTCTACCGAAAAGTCCGTTACACCAGGATTAGCCGATCTCAGCAATTTTTGCTAATATCTCTAGACTTTTCCCTGACTTCCAAATTATCTTATAAATTCTATAAAATAATATATTAATTTTCTCTAATCCCAATCTAGAGAATTGAGGTCCCTAAATATATGATAATATTAATTTTTGGCCAAAAACCCTAGTCTGCCAAAAAATTATTAAAATATTCCAAAATTCATCAAAACTTCCTCAGACCTCTAAACATCATTATGATTGTTATGTACTGTTTTGGACCCTTTGTAATATTTACTGGGAGTTTATGTGATTTTTTTGAGCTCTCAGACCTGTTCACATTTCAGCCTGAAACATTGCGAAATTTTTCCTCTTTGCACAGAGGTCCTTCCTCGAATTTCACTTCAATTTTTGTGAGATATTTCAATTCTCTACAAACTAAGGCCCTTTTCTCATTCGGAATACCTTATTTGAGTCCTAAAAAATATCAGGGTACGGCCCTTGGCTGACTCCAAAAACACTATTTTGGCTTAAATACCCTTTTCCGGCCTACAAAATTCCGAGATATTACATTCCTTCCCCTTAAAATAAATTTTGTCCTCAAATTTTAAAACATACCTTATGAGAATAGCTCTGGGTAGCTACTTCTCATCTCATTTTCTGTTTCCCATGTTGCCTTTCTCTATGCAACACTTTTCCTCATAAGGAAATTTGGAAGATATCGAGGACGTAACTCAACTCTGGGGTAGGGCCAGTCTGTATACCATCGGACTGACTCACAAACCTCTTCATTTTCCTTTAACAACAGAACAGTGTTGAAGTTTGATCCAACCGATAATCAAGCATTTGTAGAATAGTCAAGGGTACTCTTTCTTTATAAATTGATTGATCAGCTTGAGGAGACATTATTCCTCTGACTCATTCTAGGTCCGTGCATCCTAAATGCACCATGTTATTTTAATTCAACTTAAGCATACACACCTTGTTCTAGCCTTTTTTCAATGATTTAAACCATAAAACAATTCTAAATCCCCTTCCCTCATGCTTGGATGAAACTTAGGCAGAGTTTTAGGCCCTTAAGAAGGAAGGAGTATTAAGAAGGATACATGTTAGAACTTACTCGGACCAAAGACCAGATCGGTGTTGCTTGAATCTCGTTTGAAAAGGCCTAAGTTTCCAATTTGCCAGAGGTTCCCTATAGGGGAGTGGGTTCTATTTATAGGGAAAATTAAGGCATTGTTTGGCTAACATAAATGCCAAAAAAGTCAATTTTTACAACTACATGACATGGTCATCTTTTGGAATATTCTAGAATGTTCTAGAAGCTTCCAACTCCTCCTCCAATCAACTAAAGCTGGCACCACCTTTTATGGGGCCTAGGGAGTTCATCTACCTTAATTTCTTCCGACAGTTTCCTTGTACCAGCTAAAATACTGGGAAAAATCTAGAAAATTCTACACTCGTCAACAATCACAACTCTCTAAACATTCTAGTAGACTACCATTAAAATTTTAAATTTTTTGGATGTCTAGAACTCCTAGAATAAATTCCTCTCCAAAAATTGCCTTCTACCTACAAAATTCATTTCTATCGATTTTTACTGATATCTCTGAACCTCCTTCTAGGCTCGAGATAATTTTAAAAAATCTCTTATATATTATACTAATTTTCCCTAATCTCAATCCAGAATATTGAGGTCCCTATATATCTGAAGTAATTAATATTCAGCCAAAAACTTGGTCTGGCTAAAAATTGTTGAAATATTCAAAAATTCATTAAATATTTATATGACCTCATAACCTCAATCTAAGGCTCATATACTATCTTGGATGCTTTTTTCTATTTTTTGGGATTTTATGGAAATTTTTGGGGCTTTTAGACCTTACTAAATTCCAACCTTAAATTTTGCTGAATTCTTACTTTTTGCACATAGGTTCTTCCCTGCTTTCACTTCGATAGTTCTGAGATCTCTCTCCTCTCAACAAACTAAGGTCCTTGAATTATCCTGAATACCTCATCTAAGGTGCTAAAAATTTCAAGATGTTACACAATTAGGCAAGGAAATATTTTTCTCTAAAACTATACTCAATAAGGGATATTTGAGCTTTTGAATCACTTCAATTGGAGGTCTATACAATTAGTTATGACTTTCCAACTTTGGGTGAAAATTCTACCTAGAAATCTGAAATTTTAGTAATTAAGGGCAAAATGGTCATTTGACCTCCCCATCCAATTTTTAAGTCATCTTCCACTTTCTCAGCTCCATAGCACAAAAGTTTCAACTGGAAATAGAGAGAGAGAGAGAGAGAGAGTGCTGCAAGCCACCAAGGGTTTCATACACCAAATTTGTGAGGTAAGTTACCGTTAAACACCGATTTCTTGTAGTTTTTAGTATTTAGAACCACTCCTGATCATTTTCCCCTAATGAATTTGTGGTTTTGAACAAAATTTCAAGATATAGGCAATTAGTAGTTCTCCAGTTTTGCACGGGCTTATTAATGTAATGACATTGGAAGGGTTTATGGGTTAATAATGACACAATTTCCATAAATTTTGGAATTTTAGGATTATAAGTCAACACACAGTGTAAGAGTCAACCAAACTCAAAAGCTAAGTATCTAAGGTAGTGGCACTTTCTTTCATACTTTATGTGAATTTATATATGCACTTGATTTCCCTATGCAATACAAATATGTTAATGGTGCCTGTGGGTGCTTTGAAACACAATGTCACGATGACACAATACCATGATGGACTATGGCATGAAACAAAAACCACGATGGATTGTGGTATAGAATAAGTACGGGGTTCAGCTACGGTTGACCTTGAATACATATGCTCATTTCTGTTTGTAAACCATGATGGATTGTGGTACAGACCAAGTAGGGGTCCCAACAATAGTTGGTCGTAAATACATGTGCACATTTCCATTGAATATAATTTTCCTAATAAAACAAAAGCATGTGATTGGTATTCATTGCTAATGTGGTGTATTGCATATTTATTTATCTTATTTTGCATGATAGATTATTGTTACTACTGAGATTCAACTGAGTCTCACCCTGTATCATTTTTATACAAATTAACCCCACAGAAGCCAGTGGTTCAAAAAGGAAAACAATTTCTTAAGATGAGTGAAACATGTCACTATGAGGGTTGCCAAAAGTCAAATGTAATTTCATTTTGACAAAATTTTGGATTGAATTTGTAAATATTTTTTGACTCTACATAGAGCACGTGGACTGTAAACAAATACTCAATATCTGTATATTATGCTTTTTCTTACTCATATATGTAGTACGCTTCAATACTCTGATCAATGTGAAACAAGAAGAGGGGTTTGACATTGCTTTCCCCTTTACAAAACTTTCGTCCCCAAAATTTGCTATATAAACTGACTCATAAACTCTGGATAACGTTTCTTCATGTCATCTTCTACTTTCCAAGTTGCCTCTCTAGGAGATAATCATTTCCAAAAAAAATTTATAAATGGAATGCTTCTGTGCCTGAGTTGTATTTCTTGTTGATCAATAATTCGATCAAACATGACTTCATAGGTTAGATAATCCTGCATCTCTACTTCTTCATATTCAAGCACGTGTTCTAGATCAGGTTGATAATTCTTAAACTAGAAAACATGGAAGACATCATGCAATCGACTCAGATAAATGGAATAAAGCTATACGATATGCTACGGGTTCGACCTTGGACAAGATTTCAAATGGACCAACATACCTCTTATTCAACTTCTTTACTTTTAATGCTCTTCCAATACTTGTGATAGGAAAAACTCTTAAAAACACGTGATCACCCACCTCAAATTCTAGTGGTTTTTGCCTTTCATCAGCATGACTTTTCTGTCAACTTTGAGCAGTTAATAACCCTGCTTAATCAATTTGATATGTTCAGTGGCTTGATCACATACATCGTTTAAATAGTTATGTATAAATCATCTATAGTAACTAGTAAGACCTAGAAAACTATGAATCTTAGTAACAATCTCTGGCCTCTCCTAGTTCAATACTGCTTCCACTTTGCATTTACTCAACTTGGCATAGAATTGCTTAGACTTCAATATGTTCAAGACAATTCTTAGGTGTTGCTCATGTTCTGATTTACTATACAAGTATACTAGAATGTCATCAATGAATGCCACAAAAAACTGGTCTAAATACGGACGGAAAATTTGATTCATGTAATCCATGAAAATAGCTAGTGCATAAATGGCATTACTAAGAACAAATAATGGCCATATTTGGTCCTAAAAGCAGTCTTTGGTATATCTTATGCTTTACATATGAGTTGGTGATAACCCCATCTTAGATCAATTTTTGACAATACACAGGCACCAAACAATTGATCAAGCAAATAATCTATTCTTGAAAGTGGATATTTGTTTTTAACGGTCACCTTGTTTAACTCCCTATAATCTATACAAAGTCGTATGATCTTGTCTTTCTTTTTAACAAAAAGCACTAGAGCTCCCTAAGGAGAAACACTGGGTCTAATGAACCCTTTCTCTAGTAGTTCTTCTATCTGTTTTTTCAATTTTGCCATTTCATCTGGTGCCATTATAAATGGGACCTTTGATATTGGTTTCGTTCGAGGTTTAAGATCAATCGTGAACTCTACTTCTCTATCTGGAGGTAATCCTTTGATATCTTTTGGAAATACATCAGGAAATTCATTCACTACCGGGATATTTTCAAAAGATATTCCAGCTTCTGTTTCCATGGAAAAGAAAACTATATACCCCTATGTAAACATCTCTCAGCCAAAGAAAAGAAGGCTTAGGGTTCAGTTTTAGAAAGCTCGACTCAAGAAGACAAGAGGTATCTTCCAAAATTGTTCTTCTTGTTGGTATGTGATGACTTGTGATAGTTGATAGTGGTTGGTTTTGTTTATTGGTTGATTTGGACTTGTTTTGCATTTTAGGAAGCATGAACCCTAAGGGGAGGTGCTACCCAAATTTATATTGATCATATGGAGAATGTATTTAATGAGTTAAACAAGTGATTCTAGGTATAAAAAAGGTGTTTTGTTGAAATAAAAGATGAAAATCCATTTTTGGCTATTTTCCCTTAATTTCATCCAGACCTTGTTTAGGCATGAAAGAGTTTGATTTTGATGGTTTAGATGCTTCCAATGGGTTTAGGATAAAAAATTGTGTGGGATAAAGTTAAGGAAATCATTTTGGAAGCATTAGAATTGAAATTGCCAATTTTTGCTCAAAATGTGTATAGTTTCGGTTTGGTTGTGGTTGTTTTGAGGAAAATAATAAATGATATGAGGTTATGAATGAAATTTGAATGAGTTATAACTCATCGATTATACATTTGGCATGTTAGATGTAATATTCCAATTTTCTTGGAAAGTCTTTAAGATATGATAAAATCATTATTTTATGGTTTATGTTTGTTTAGAGGGAAAATTCAAGGAAAAGTTTGATTTTTCTAAATACTTTGGAAATTATCTTTTGGAATTAAAGACCAAATTTCTTGAGATAATTCAAGAAAATATTTAGAGATTATTATTTGGTTTAATATTTTTAAGAAGATTTCCTTATGGATTAAGGAAGCTAATAGACAAATAAAATCAATGAAAAATGTTGAGATTAAATATATGGGATTATTTTAGAAAATAAAGAGGGACTAAGATAAAGATTGGGAAACATTAGAAGGACCCAATGTATAATTTATCCCATGCATATGTTAATACATCCATTTATACTTCTCTTTCCTCTCTTCCACATGCAAACATCACAGACATATGGCAACTTATTTTCATGCATAGAAGGCCACGGTGACAACTGGAGGTATGCATGAGTTTCTTTCTACCCTTTTGCTGTGGAGAAACAAAGTGAAACCGAAGGAAAGAGAAGGAGGGAGCATCAGTTATTTTTGTCTCTCAGCCACGGGTTCAGCTATTTCATTGTGTTGCTGAAGAGCGTGAGAATCTGGAGAGAGTGAAGCCGAGAAGATAAAAGAGAGTCATGGGTCCATGATTCAGCATTCTTCATCTTCTATTTTGATGAACCGAGAGAAACCAGAGAGGAAGTGAGAGGGAGTTTTGCTTCTGCCACTTCCAATCATCATTTCATTTTCTAGGTACAAAGAGAGAGAGAGTGAGAGTGAGAAACCAGAGAAAATGAAATCACTCTCATTTCCGTAAAAGCCATTCCTTCAGTCTAGGGCAAGAGAAATCAGAAGCAGAGACTAGAGTGAACCTAAGAGAGGAAGCTTCAATTTTCTTTCCATCTCTCCATTGCTTCAGTTCGCTAGAATTAGAGTGCTTTGCTACAATATGAGAGATCGAGAAGGAGAGTGAGAGCTTCTGTTAACCTTTTGCCATTCCAACGCTGAAAATAGAGAGAGTCACAGTGAGCTTCAAATTCTCTTCCAACTTCAGTTGCTGTTTATATTTTGAATGTATGTTGGGTTTGAGAAATCCATAACCAAATGCATGCATGTTTCGGTTCTGTTTTAGGTGAAAGAAACAGAGCATGTAATAGAATGTTGAGTTTTGGATCATGCATATGTATATTTCAATTCTGTGATGGTCTTTGAAGCAGAAGCATGGATATATATATATGCATGCACTGAGTCGAGTAGTTGAGTTCTAGAATAGGGGATGAAAAAGAATGTATACATATGCATGCACTAACTTACGGATGTGGGTTATGGGAAAAGAAAACAGAGATAATGGGTATTAGTATATGTGTGTGTTTCGGTTTACATTATGGGTTGCATGAGTCCATCTTGATTCTGTAAATAAATGTAGAATTATAGAACTATGAATACATGGGTGTATATATATGAACAAATAGGTGCAATTTTGAGAGCTTGTGTTTTCGGTTCAGTGGAACTATTCTATTTTGAGTGGAGTTTTAAAGGAGTAAATGAACCCCATTGTCTCTCAAAATTTTCATAAATATAGAGTACATTCTAAGCTTTCTAACAAGTCCTATTTTATGCAATTTGGATTTGTAGATTGAGAAATATGATTTTTGAAAGTTAAGGTTGAGTCCTGGAAGGAAACACTTGATCACCAAAAAGAAGTATTTCAAAAACAGGGGCAAATGACCTTGGATAGCTATGAAATTTTATGATAATTAGTGGACATATAGAGATTTAAAATAAGCTTAGAACTAGGTCATTTAGAGTTTTTTAGGCTAAGATATGAATTTTACTAGTTTGCATGAATCTGTCAGGATGAATTATGACTTATGGATTTTGTGTAACGTTTAAATAGAGAAAACCATTTTTGTTTCTTATGAAAATTGGTGAGCTAACATTAGACATCGTAAGGTTTAAAATGAGTCCAATAATGAACCAAATGGATGTCTAGAAAGAGAGTTATGAGTTTTGGAAGTTAGGGCTCTGAATTAGGGAAAAGTCTGAGAATCAGTATAAATGGAAAGAATAAAAGCCTATTTTCAAGGTTTATAAGCATAATGTGATTCAGTAAATTATTTTTACTACAAATTATATTTAATAAGAGTTATATAGAACTTAGAATCACATTAATTAGAGTTTCCTAGAGGGAGTTGTGAATTTTTCAATTTCACACTTGAAATTTGGAAAATACTCTAATTCAGTAGAACAATGATTAATATTACTCATAATTTGAGATTGGTCTTTGTGACTGGATATTAATAAATAATTGACCCTAAAGTAGACTCATTAAGGGTTAATTGGAGATAAGAACCATGTTATTTGGATCTCCCCAACTCAAGTTATGAATTTTCTAAGTTCAGTGTAAATTGGGGTAGATTCTGTTAATGATTAAGAGGATTATTTAATGACAACCAACAATATAAAATAAAAAGGATAAATATTTATGAGTGGGTCAAGAATAACATAACTACACTTGTGTTATTGCGATTAGAATAGACATTGACCACTCTATATGAAATTATGAAATATAGGGTTTGACTTGCTTGAGCTCTAAGAGACAACCAGTAGAGAAGGTGACTGGTGAAAGTATAATAGCTGGAAGGTCGACAGGTAGTAACTTTATCTTTCATTTGTTATAAGATATATTGCATGTCTTGTATTCATCATGAATTATCTCCCATATTCTGATTTTTACTGAGTGGTCGCCTAGGGCTTAGTGCATGGGTGGACGCTCATGCCAATGTACTGCTATGTGATGCACAAGTGGATGCCTAGGGCCTAGGGCCTATTGCACAGGTATCACTCGTTGCCTTGTCATGTGCTTAGTGATATGGTGATATGTGAACTATGTGTTATGCATGGAATGTTTTTGTGATAATTTTGTTATATGATGATTGTGTGACGTGTTGTGTGATGTTGTATCTTTATGATTGACTACCCATTACTACTGAGATTTTTTTGAATCTCACTCTTTTTTCATAAAACAATTTACAGTTCAAGAAGGTAGCTCGAAAGGCAAAGGAGTTATTCTTACAGATAAGTGAGAAGGTGGTGAAGTAGGTTTAGTTAATAGAGTTGGTTGCCTGTATAACATCTTTTGTTATACTTACATTTTGATAAGCCTTGTAAGGCTATTGGTTGAAAAAGTACAACTGTAGTTAAAATTGTATAGAATAGTTAAATTGTAATTTCCTCGCTAAGGAGGAATATCAATGCCCAGGTACCAACATGTAAGTGTCGTCTTTGTTGATAGTTGAATAATGGTAGTAACAATATGCATGATAGTAATAATTACAGTGAGCATAATGGAATTAACTCTGTAATTATTAGGTATGATTCATAATGTAGTTATAGTCATATATGAAAAGGTCCATAACTTAATAAGTGATTAAGTAAAAAAGAGAAGATAGAATACATGGATTAAAGAAGAGAAGCTCTTGTACTACCACGCATAATTAGTACAGTAAAGGGTTAATAAAGAGTTTGAACCACTGGTTAACTATTTTGGATTTGATTTTCAAAGTTTAAAATTTTCTATAAAATCCATTCATGTCACAGGTTCATACCTTGTGTCCGGATTTAATTTATTTAGTTGATTATGGAATTGTTTCACTTTTCGCTACATGGTTCAAAGTCATTACTAAAGTAACCCACAAGGACTATGAAAAATAGGGTGTCACATTAGGGTCTAATCCTTTCCCGATAGACCAAGAGACTAATTGAAGAAGGGACCAGCAGACTAGAAATGGACTTCAAGTAGTAACTTTGTCTTTCATAATGATTTTGATATGCTGCATGTAACATCCCAATTTTCTGGGTAAATTCTTTAAGTAATAATAAGAATAAAGTCTTATTATGTTATGTGCAATTTTTGGGGTAAATTACGAAGAATGAATTTCTATCTGAAAATTTATCAGTATAAGCTTAATTTCAAAGAAATTCTAGATAAAATAGTAAACGATGGAATTAAGGATTAAGAATTTATGGGGAATGCTTT